>JAOUQU010000028.1:2549308-2565227 GCA_028566735.1 Ammoglanis amapaensis
ATGACTTTATCACTGAATAAACATTTCGACAGATTGATTAGAACTGGTAAATGCACTGCTGCCACTTTGTGGAATAAAAGGGAAATTGTCTGTAGTATTTATTATCAAAAGTCTTAGGAGTTCTTTTCGTAGACATTCTATTTCAGTCTAAATACAGATTGTTTCGTCTTATGTCATTGATACGGACTGTAATGACACAGTAGTTGAAGAAATGCCTGTTCAGCTCGCCTGATCTTTATGTGCTCATTAACAATTAATATTTTTAAACAATTTAATTGAACACAGTATATAATACTGTAAGGTAAGGTACTATAAGTACCTTGGATGTACTTCATAAAATGGGACTATTTTTGAAGGATTTGTTTATGATCATTGTGTTTTGCTAGCTGTTATTTTTTTTATGATAGATTGATTAAATGTTCATTGAAAAAGAATAGGGCATTTTGTGTATACGCGAATTATATTTTTAATTATTGACTTGCTTTACAAAAAATGTATACATTATTGATGACTTTTATTTTTATTTTTACCGCTTGTGTTTTGAAGTCAAATTTGGCGGGTAAAGTAACCAATCAGAAACAAGAATGGTTGGACGTCACAGGGGGTATATAAGCAGCCACAGGCCGGGTGATCATTGAGAGTACCTCCCCTAACCCTAGATGCTGTTTCGTTTCCTGTCTGTTGCACTTACTGTTTTATTTTCAGCTTTCAGTAAGTAACAGGAAACTTGTCGTGGCGGTCCGAGTCCTTTAAAAAAAGCGTGATGAGTACTCTCTGGAGCTCCGTGTCTTCGGTTTGAACGACCCGTGCTGTGGACAGCCAGGCTGCCGTTAAGAGGTTTTCCTCTGCCGCACTGCGTTTCATACCGGAGTGTTTTTATCACCGCACACTGAGCAGATCAAACTGAGCACAGCTTTTATTTGCAAGTCCAAACCGTGATCATGCAAATTCTGCCATGCTCAAACAATCTTACTTTAGCTGGTTTGGTTTATTTAGCTTTTTTATGCACAGAATGTGTTAAAAGTTTGCTGTTCTTTTCACCTTAGGATTATTTGGCTTATGACGTTCAGATAAATGGTTTATTATAATGTATAAACAAGCTAACAAGGTTTTTAGAACTTGAACTTTGTTACTGATTCATGTCGTTATGCTCAGGAATGACCAGACCAGACCAAAAATAGATCAAGAGCTTTTACAGTAGACTTGTGACGTAGCCAAATTACCCTAAAAAATTATAGTAAATAAAATAAATTCAATTTTATTTGTCAATACACATATACAGAAGAATGAAATGTTTCTCTTCGCATATCCCAACTTGTCTGGAAGTTGGGGGTCAGAGTGCAGGGTCAGCCAACATACAGCGCCCCTGGAGCAGACGGGGTTAAGGGTCTTGCTCAAGGACCCAGCAGTGTAGCGGAGCCTGGATTTGAACCCCCAATCGCTCTACCCACTAGGCTACACTGTAGTATATGTTTGAACACTTTTCTAATGGAATTTTTTTTGTCGAACTTTGCAATATTTACTGTTCTACTGTGAACTTAATTAAAAATTTGCCTGCTTCACAGTTTATTGTAAAAGTTTATAGTAAGTTGTTCCCAAGTTAATTATTGAGCTCCCGTCCAGCAATTTATTTAACACGATCAGTGCCATGCTTTGTATTTTTAAACCAAGTCCACTAGAATAATACTGAACGTACAAAACCGGTTTAAATTGGACTGATAAAACTAGTAGTAGCCTAGGGAGTTAGGGTACAGGACTAGTAATCTGATGGATGCCGGTTAAAAACCATACCACTGCTGGTTTACTGTTGTTGGGTCTTTGAACAAGGCCCTTAACCTCAATTGCTCAGACTCACACTATGTACAAATGCATCTGCTAAATTCTGAAAATGTAAATCTAAAATGTTCAAAAGTATTTTGCTTCTAGTTTAGTACTGAATACTTTGCTGACATTGTAAGCTTAGTTTTCAATGCAGAATCCTTGTATTGCCAAATACTGCTTTGTCCTTTACTCGTGTAGTTTTCACAGGGCTGTTCGGAAGTTACTTTCCATTGTGTAAGAAGAATGTCGAATGTAGTTAGCATGATTCATTTGTAGATATAGTTTTCAGCTGTGCTTATTTAATTGTTTCTTAATGCTTATTTAAAATTGTTGCCAATTTCTGCAAAAATATGTAATAAAGTTTACTTGACCAAGTGCATTTGTGCTATTGTTTTCTTTTGACTGTTTACCACTAGCTTTACTTATAAAATATAAAATGACATGGTTCATAAAATGTTTTTGCCATTGGGTTAATTTTTTTTTAGTCTGAATGATTGGTATACATTACATTTTACACACATGGTCTTTATTAACATCCTAACTTGGTGAGCACAGAATGAATCCAACCTGCACAGTAAAATTTTAGCTTCGGCACTAAATTACAGGTTGTAAGGTTGATAGTTCAAGTACCATCACTGCCAGTCATTGTTAGGGTTATGAGGCTTTCTCAAAAGCCCATTCCTCATACAAATAAATACAAACATCATGAACTATGAACAATAGGCCATGGCACAATGTCACACACTGACTGATTCTATGAAATAGCAGATTGACAAATATAAACTTAAACATTCCAATACTACAGGCCAAACATTTACTAAGCCAGATTCAGACAGCAAATCCTGTTAACATGTTCAATCTTAGTCATATCCACAAATAAATATAAACATTTGCAATAGTATCCATTATATAAAATAATAAATGAGATTTGTATATTTTATTTTACCTTCTTGCTGTTTCAATCTCAGTGAGAATTTCTTTGCCTTCATTAATTCTCAGATCTGGCTTGTATTCGTCATGTTACAGATTGCTGCTTGGGTGGGTGTTTAAGCAGAGACCTATTCATCATGGCAGATCACCATCAGGTGTGCATTTAAGGCTCAGTACTGCCAGGACCCGAACAAATCCCAGTATTCTGTGCAGGGTCTTTATGTTTGCGTTTAGCTTGGCATTTAAGCATTTTTAATATACCGATATTGTGTCTGGTTCTTTTAACCTTCCTCTAGTGTTAGGGTCGTGATCGACCCGTTTTAGGTTTTAAATGCGTACAAATTTACATACATTTGTTGTTTGCATCAAGACTTTTTGACTTTTTCTGGAACTTATTTTTAAACAAAATACAAGAAAATAAAACTATTTTACTAAATTGTAAAATGCTCTTATTAAAATTATAACATTTGCGTTGTTGGGGTCAATTTCGACCGAGGTCTAATATAAGAGTAAAAAAACAATAATAAGTCCCAAAACTGAACTCATAAACAATATAAACCAACAGCTGACAGTCAGCTGTACCTCCAACAACTTGAGTTCGGGACATGTCCAGGCATGTCTGTCCAAATCAGCTTACAGTTTCTACTTTGCAGAGTATCTTCAGTTTACATCATGTAACAATGAGAAGATTTTTTATATTGAAAATGAAGGGTATGCTCTCAAATAAAAGGCACAGGGAGCCACAACAAAAATATCAAAATCAATCCTTCCATGGATGACAAACCCTAACAAGGTGATTAAGTGGTAAGAAACAAATTGGATCCAAAATAACTGTTTTTAGGGTATCATAGGGGTGATTTAAGACACGGGTAAAAACCAAAGTAAGAGTAAAGGAAAACTAACACAAAACTAAGGTTAAGCGTTAATACACCAATACTCACAAGCACCCAAAAGACACAAAAATGAATAAAAAATTTGTAATAAAAAATGAATAAAGTATTTTAATATAACTAAAACCATTCATCAAAAAAAGATTTGCTGAATAATTGTGTAAATAAATTCTATGTTTGTTTAATAGAATGGGAATTTAGTATAGACTGTGTTAAATCAGGTTGTTCAGGACTGATACATCGAACAGAGCTTTTTCTGTATTAGAAGCCAGTTGGAGGTAGTGTGGGAAGGAAGCTTGGATGTGATTCGTCGGATCGTCGTCGTGTAGCTCATCCATCCATCCTGCTACTACCTGATCGCAGACGATGGCAAACGAACAATTCCTCGATGCTTAATTAACACGACGCTCATATCGGATCAGATTGTTATGTGAGTGAGGCACGGTGATGCTTTTGTTGATGTGATGGTGCTGATGCTGCTGCAGGGCTGCTGATGCGGCCTGACTGGAGACTGAACTGCTGCTGCTGCTGCTGCTGCTGCTGTTGCGATGGCGATGGGGAAATGGCTGCTGTACGCCGGACTCGCTCTGTCTCTTCTCGCTTTGTGTTTTCTCACGGTCGCGATATCGTCTGATCACTGGTACGAAACGGACGCTCGCAGGTACAAAGATCGCTGTCGGGCGTTCTCAAGCCGGCGCAGTGACCCGGGTTTTATTTACATACCGAGCCACAGTCTGCCGCTGCGGGAGAACCGGCGGCCCGTGATGCGGGAGCGACGCGATCTGTTCGGCGTGAGCGCCGCAGAGGAGTGCAGCCGCCGGTATAATTCAAGCAGCATGGGCCTGTGGAGCAAATGCTACAGACCCGGGTTCGACCCGGACATCGAGCAGTTCATCATGAAGGGTGAGATTTAATGATAAACACCGAGCTTGTAAACAAGTATGAACAGGAATGTTGTTGTTCTTTAGCAGTACAGGCCCGTTGATACACCAGGTTCTTCACAACAGTCACAAATGTACAGTTCTATAAATGTTCCCTTCTCCAATAACACATGGTAATACATTCAAATCTAAATAAACATTTTTTTGCCCCATTTCCATGTGCTTAAAGGCTATTTGCATCTGTTTTATGTAAAACAATCACAACTAGATGTCTGTTTTCTACAATATTTTGTCATTCTGGTCATCAAACAATTAGTTTATTATATATCATATATATATCATACTTATTATGATTAAGTGTCTTATTGTCTAATTCTTTGACAACACAAATCATAAACCAGATTAGCTCATTCAATTTAGTCCGTCCGGTAAGATGTGTCCTCATTTATATTGTACATCACTATTACATCATAACAAAGATGATACAACAGCTATCAGTCTGGTAAGCTTTACACCGCCTAAGAAATTAGGGCTCTATCCCCTAAGGACTCCCTATCGACAAATAAAGGAAACTTGAAACGGCGGTACATCTGCTCAGGAGGTCGTTCCTTGCCAATATTTTCCAGGAACTCATCCAGGAAGTCACAACTGATTCCAGAAAAATTCTGCCTCCCATGTCTTACATAATGTCAGTATTAATGGCACTCGGATACAAATATATTGCAACGGTTTGTGAGAGTAGTACGGTGATAAGCACTGCTAATCAAATGAAACAGTGTGTTGACATTTAAATGGATCACAGTCTAGAAAAATAATTAAACACAAAGATGAATCCCAATCAAGTATTTAGATTTTGGACGTTAATTATAATGACAGGTTTAGTGTAAAGGTGGCAGGGTGGCTTAGTGATTAGCGCTGTCATTTCACAGTCCCGGGTTTGATTCCCAGGTAAGGCATTACCTCGTGCTGTGGTGTTTGCATGTTCTACTCGTGTGTGCTTGGGTTTCTTCCAGCGGCCCCGGTTTCCTCTCACAGTCCAAAGACATGCAGACTGTTTAATTCGAGATATTGAAACTGTACTGTGGGTGTGTGTGTATATATGTTTGTGCTTTGCAACAGACGTGTTGACGTGTTTAGTGTATTTGCCTCGTGTCCTACAGTGATCGGATAGGATCGAGCGATGGTAAAACTAAATGATGGATGGATGCAAAACTAAAAACAAAATTGTTACATTGCCGTGAAACCATTTTCTTTAGTTTTTGTAAATATTAACTTTAAATATTTAGCAACACAAGCAAATATTTCTAACTAAAGATCAGAATCGCATTCCTCTAAGAAAAATTGAGCAAACTCAGAAAGTGAGGACTGAATAAGCCTTATCAAACCTTAAACATAAATAAACATTAACATTATTAAACATATAAAGTTTATATATAAGTCATCATGCATTGAAAAATAGAAAATGTGATGGTTTAATGTAATTATTGGCAATTATGTTTTATATCTAATGGAACGATTATATAGTTTGTATTTATAGATTCAAAATGAACAGTAATGTGAAATGAAACCCACAGCTCAGCGAAGTGTGCAAAAGACCTGAATCCATGCAATATTTCTTAAAGATTATATATCAAAGATTATATATCTCCACATAAATGTTGTTTGGTGCATTTTAGGAGTGCTGACAGATGCCATTTTTGAATGAGGCCTTTTCCTTTGTCTCAGTCTGGACCAGGGTCTTTCATTTACATTGTACAGTTCTGTCTGTTAATACTCAGTCTAGACTGGTCTAATTCCTTTTTATGTCACACATAGGAACAATTCAGAGGTGCTCTCATATCAAGTACTACTACACCTCCTCAAATTTAGTACGAAAGGATTTTTCTTACAACATCACCAAGACGATTCAGCAGGACGACTGGCATGCCTTACGTAAGTATGAGCTATGCTCTGAAAGATGTGCTTTTATTATAAAATATCAAACATCAAATAATTAGCACACATTATTTTGGATTTGAAAGTACCTTAATTATACTGTCTTATATAGGAAGCCACCACAATTTTCTAATAAATATGGTCTAATAAATTCTGTACTAATTGTTATAACGGTAGTTTTTGAATAACGCCGGAGATGTAAATAAAAACACTTGCATGATTTAAACATTAACATTTTTATAAAGTAAAAGTTGTCCAGCACAGTTGGAAGCACGTTTATCCTGGTGGATTTTATAATTGAATACTTGAATCTGAACACTATCATTGAGGAGCTATCAAATACTTTGAATCATAACAGGATATTCCGTTAGCACAACAGAACAGGGATTCTGAACTCATTCTGATTTGACCAATTGACTCAAGTTTTCAAGTTCTCCTGAAAACACGTGGAATGCATTGATTAGTTAATTTAATCAGCCTCTTTGTTTAAGTGTGTGAGTGTAGGGTGCAATGGGATGAATTGGCACTGGCACTATTTCTACCCTATGTGAGAGGAACATGTTCAAACTTACAGCCGCCTTACAGTAGATGGTATGGATATTAAAGATTCATGTATAGAGGGAAAGTGTGTCAATAAAATAACTTGTTAGAAAATTCTAGGTGATATAACTAACAGCCGCTTAATACATACTGTAGTTATAATAACTTCTAATAAAGCATTGATACCTTGTTTTCTAGACCTTCGTCGAATGACAGCGGCTTTCATGGGCATGGCTCTTTCCATCATTCTGTTCGGCTGGACAATAGGACTGCTGGGCTGCTGCTGGGATCAGGGCCTTATGCACTATGTGGCTGGTCTGCTCTTCCTAATGGGAGGTAAGATATGTGTAAACAGCACCACTGAATAAGTATATGCATTTGTTTTTATTTAATTTATGTGGAAATAAGATCGTCTAGTGAGTCAGACTCTTATGACTAGACAGGCAGACTGTTGTGACTAGACAAGCTGGCATTTTATTTTCCTTAACATGGCCAAGAAGCTGCTTTAAAAAAAAAGAATGTATTTGAAAGTTTAAATATGTTGCTGTTTGTTCCATGTCATTATTCTAATAATAGAAATCACATAGTATGTAGTTAGGTGTTTACTTCGCCCCACTGAGGGCGGTATGTGGCTAAGTGGTGGCTAAGCACTGTCGTCTCACAGCAAGGATGTAATGATGCACCAGGTTAAATAAGAGTCAATTTCCTAGAAGCATGATTCAAATCAGTATTCCTGTTTAATGAATTGATATTTAGTTTAAAAAGCAGAGGGTAGATGCTGTAAGTCACATGTGTGTAAAGACAAATTGGTGCCAAGTTACAAAATTGGGCTTCATTGAAAATTGTTGGCATAGTTGCACCTTCCTTGTTATGGTGCATTCATTATTAGATAAACAAACACATAAAAATAATAAAATGTAACTTTAGCATGATTCTTATTTCCTAATGTACAGCTGTATAGTACAATAGAATTGTCTGCATATACATGCCAGTTTGGAAGCAGTCGTCAGGCATTTATTGTTTAAGATAAATATAAATTAACTAATCAAACATTATTTTATATTGTGAATCTTCGATCATTGTATCCCTATTATTTAGTCATGTCATTTGTCTATATTCAGTTATGTTTTTGCACCTTTTTCCAAAATTTGTATACAATGAAAACCATTTTTTTTTGGTTTTATTTCAGGTACCTTCTGCATTATCGCTTTGTGTACATGCGTGGCTGGCATCAACTTTGAACTTTCTCGATACCCACGTTATCTGTTCAGCCTACCAGATGATATCAGCCATGGTTACGGCTGGTCCATGTTCAGTGCCTGGTGTGGTTTGGGTCTGACACTCATCGCCGGGTTCTTCTGCACTCTGGCCCCTTCTATCCAACCCCCACCACCACAGAGCCGTACCCCTTACCCCAAATCTCGCATGGAGAACGGTACGGTGTGCTAAACATCAACAGGTCGAACAACTGAGGTGTGAAGGAATGTCTATGAACTGCACTTCATCTCCTGAATGTTATGAAGGTAACGGATTACAAGCATCTGATGAAAAAAAGCTGACTGGTGCTTCTATTTGAAGACGGTTGTGGCTACATGGGGACCTCTGCTCTAAAAGCACATTGGTACTGACGCAGAAAAGCGTTCGTTTTAACGTGAATTCAGAATATCCTCCTCGCGATGGAGCTTCTTGTTCTTTGTTTTAATGTGCAGTATTTGTTCAATACTGAAAAATCTACTGTTTTAATTTTCACGAGGCACATTTAATGAGACACTATTGCTAAATATGTATACCTATTGAAAATGATGACTTGATAGTTACATTGTGGTGTTGTGATGTGTTCATTAGATAATAAAACTTCACATTTTAAAAAGTTGTACAATCTTCTGCACAGCGGTTCAGAGGTTCTGGACCGTTTCATTCTCACGTGTATCTGCCTCTACTTCTTTCAGATGCTCTTGTTATTCCAGGAATTGAACTTCTATTAATGGTCTTCATTAGAGCTTTTAGTCAATTTGTGAGTATACAGTTCTAAGTTTGGAACACCTTTGGGTGGCCCATCAGCAGAATACATTGGTAAAACCTTTTTAAATGCCAACCCGTGTATCCCAGTGAAGTGTGAAAGTTCCTTCCCATCTGTGGTGTAACATCAAGAAACTTTTGCCATGTCCTTGAGTGAGGTAATCAAACCCGGCTAACCAACAAACGTTTAGACTCTCCACAGTGGTGTGGAGTGGAAAATCCCACTAGTCCACCCAGGAACGCTGTGTACACTAGACACTCGATATATCGTGTATGGTTTCTGTTTTACTTCATGTAAATTATAAAATCAGCCTTTCTTTAATCTTTAACTTATTATACCTGAAACAGACTGAAACCGTGCCCAGGATCTTTCAAGTAAACAATTTTGGCAGCGGTTGGGCACTAGCGGGCATAAATGATGCGGTCACTGATAGACCACAGGTGAAGTCTTCGAAAGGACCCCAATTGGTCTATAAAAAGGCACTTGACATTGTAGTTCTGATCATAAGCCCAGATAATAAGAAGTGTAGTGTCAAGAAGGGCATCTGATATTAAAACTATGCCACATTAACCATGCAGACACCAATCTACTATGGCAACCCCTAATGGAAGCAACCAAATTGATCATTTTCCAGACGATGTAATTGGTAGGATGTTTCTGCTTTGCTGCTCTTTCATGAGCATCGAGTTATTGTCGAGTTTGTCAGTCCTGGATTCTGTAAATCTACTATGAGAAAATATCCATCATAAAAAGCACCATATAAACAAACGCAGATAAAAACATTCACTGAGTATTCAATTTTATTTAGGATTTTGATGATCCAGACCTGCAGAAATGTTGATTCTGTTTAGCACTTGGCTTTGTATTAAATGCATTATCTCAGCAGCATGTTAAAACCATAATGGGATTATACTGATCTTACCTTAAGAAAAACAAATTGATAAACATTTTAGTTTAATATGGGCCACATGATAGAGACAAAGAAATAATCAGGACGACCTGAATGGACCAGAGGTTCTTGTGTTACTGTCGCATTATCAGCGACTTCACTTGTGTTTAGGATGTCTGTTCATCATCGGCTCGAGAAACCTACATTACATTCCACCAGCTTTAATAAACGAACACTGCCGTCGTACTGCTTCTCACTAGACGTGGAGTGACAAGAGTGCCACACGGTGGCATCTTGCACTTCTGGGTCAGAAGAGTGAGAATAGACCCAAACCCCCAGACATCAGTGGGGCAGAGCTCCATCCTCTGATACAGAGGTACAGCAGTGAACCCCATTGTGCTGTACTGTGGGGGGGCATGCATGGACAGTACTCAGTATATGGCCTGGGTCATCAAGACTCATGTGCCAACCACAAAAATGAAATGTAAATAAGGAACCCATTATCCTTTACCATGTACAAGATACCAGTACCAGTACGAATCCAAAACCAATCGTGTTTTTGCACATTTAGAGCTTCTAACTTTAAACTTTTACATTTGTTCCTCTTTGACATAATGTATCATGTTTTGTGTGCTGTGAATAAACGGTACATATCTTTCCAAACCATTAAAGCGGTTCATTTCTTACATCTGAACATCATTCTAACCCGAGGAGCATTCCATACAAACACAGCATTTAAGTTTTATTTTTCATAACTTTATTATTTGGATCATCGGACCCAACGAATCAACTCAATTAGGTAGCAGAACATAAATAGGGTGCGCCGATTGGTGTTTGCTGGTTTGCTAATATCCAAACCATAGATTCCTTTCAGCAAGAGGGTCCAAAAGTAACTCCCTAGCTGAGGCGGTCTGGGTCCTTCTTAGAGGTTTGCATGTTCTCATGACGATTGAGACTAGTTTCTCTGTAGTTCATGTCATTAAACTAATTAATACTTTTCCTTGTCTAGCAATTTCTACTTTATCTCACAGGTGCTAGAAAGCTTTTGGCGAACCGTCTGCAACCCTGTACAACCATGAAAGACATGATCAGAATGTATTTGAATGCTACACATCTTAAACTGCATTTAAACCGAACAGGTCCTTGAAGTGATTCGGTGAACAAGCACTGGCATCTTGATCCTGGAAAAGGTTTATTAGTGAGTTTCCTAAACGTTCAAGGCAACATCAGCTTCAGATGAGTAAAAGGAACTGGTGTATTGCACTGACTCGTCTGAAATAACCGTTAATCTTTCCTTATTCATATAACAGTCACAACTGTTGTCAATGCTGTTAAATAACCAACACGATATTCACAGTATATTAGGTTAGAATAAAAACGTTGGAGGAGTTAAGAACTGTAAGATAAGTGATAATGATTTACTATCATTTTTGTTAAGCATTATTTTGTGTAAATGAAATATTAAGATTTAACTTTTAAGTGACTTAAAAGTGTGTAAAAAGGTTCCAATGTAATCCATGATAACTCTGGCCATTCCACACATAAGATAATTAATGTGTTTCTTAAAAATAGACAAAATGATTACCATCGAGGGGGTTAAATGGAGACAAATAAGAGCTAATGGTATTAATGATCAGGATAATCTGCAGCCTTACGCTTTATTACAGTTAAGTTATAGAGGGATGGAGAAAGGGGTGAGGTTTTGTTGCTAGTGGCGCTCCATGCCGGCACTCTGTGGGAGGTCTGTGGCTGTCTGTGCTGGAGGTCTGAAGGCAGTCTGGAAGCCTGGTGGAGGAGAGTGGAAGTGGTTGGGAGCGAGTGATGGAGGTGGGAGGTATGGTGCCCAGCCGCCTCTGTGCAGAGGAAGTCGGGTCGCAGAGTCCAGCATACCCGTGTGACGAGGCTGAGAGGTCAGTGAAGCGCTTGGCCCGTCCATCTCGGTCAGGGCCTGCAAAGACTTGAGCCAGTGAGGAGGGTTGTCGTCCTGCACACAGTCCAAACTACCGCTGGTGGATGCTGGAATACCTTGGGAGACAAAACAGGACAGTTAAGAGTATGTAATGAAAACGTTTGAGTTTGACATCACAAGTTGTCAAAGATTTCAGGTTTATATCCAGGTATTTACATATGGATCTGATACACAGTATCTCTCTATATGTATCTCCATTCAATAAAAACTAAAGCTAATATTAAGCTCAGAATGAAAAGAAAGCTTCCGGTACCAGTGATTATTGCTGGGTCCATCCAGCTTGTTGTGCCATCCCAGCTCAGACTGTGTGAGACCCGCGAGCCTGGCAGAGCCCCGACGTGGTTCACACTTGACGTAGACGACGATGAAGAAGAGGATGACGATGTGGAATTTGGAAGGCCTCCGAAGTTGATGTTTATATTTGGTAGGAGCGCCCTTAACCCATCCTGCCACTCTTTGACATTTATACCTTCTGCTATGCCACCGTTTTCTGCCAAGAAGGAGAGCACAAGAACGTGAGTTATAACAGAGAGAACACCACATCTGGACCGTCTGCCCGGTTCTAGAATTTAGGTCAGTGGGTAACAAAAGACAGCCGAGTGTATTCCAGGTGCAAGGGTTATTTTTTAAATATAGATATAATGATTCATAAAAGAATCATCATGAATCGATTCACTTAGATGATTCTTTTAAGATGAATCATTAGGATCTTCCATATGAACACTACATACAAAACATGAATATAGTATTTTTGTTGTAGTTTGAGACTTCCTCAGAAATAAAAGGACATTACTTGTTTCGATAAATATTATAAAAGCTTAAAAGTTAAGTTTGTTTCAGTATCCCGATTCATATTGTATTGTGGGTAAGAGTAAATCGTTACATCACTATTTATGAGTACAAGGGGAAAAAGTTAAAGAAACGGTACCCACCTGATATAGTGATCCCACCGAGGCCTGTACTGTGGTGTTGTGGTAGACAGTTGGAGTCGAGGAAGTGGCTGTGCGTGACATGGTTCAAGTGTGTGAGGTTGTTGCGGGTGGGTAGACCCACCCATGGCTGGCGCGCTGGGCCGGTGTGCATGTTCGTGGGCCGGCTGAATGAGTTGTACAAGCCTCTGTGCTGCAGCGAAGAGAAGCGCTGCTGGCCGTTAGGTAGGAGAGACGTTGAATGCTGGGACACCTCTTGCACCGACAACTCCTTCTCGATGAGGTCAGCCAGCGCCTTCCTCGTCACATCGAACGGGTCAAACCCCAGGTCGTCCTCCTGCTGTTGCTGCTGCTGTTTAGTCGAGGAGCCGAAACCGAACGCGGCCTGCCAGTCGGTGGATGAAGATACAGGGATGGTGTCTGAGGAAGACAGATGCGAACCAAAACGAACACTTTTACAAGAAATCTTTACTTTTATTTTCAGTGGGAACACGTGTGGGTTTACTCCGGTTGCTCTGGTTTCCTCCCACATTCCAAAAAACATGCACTTAAGTTTATTGAATAGAAGCTTGTGAGTTATTAAATCCTGTGTTGAGTAACTGTCATTAAAGTAACTAAAGAATAAAACATGAATCCTAATAAACAAAAATATTTTGAGTAAAACCTTTAAACTAGTCACTGCAGATGCAGGTTGCAAACACTGCTAATTTTTGAAAGCAAGAGCTAATAAAAGTAATACTTAAAGAGTAAGCTAACAGTGATGCAATGAATCAGAAAGAATAAATAATAAAAAAAGAATAAGATAGAAAGAATATGTAACTGGATTGGATATGTCAGGAGTTAGACAGGGGCCAAATTGTGATAGCTAGATGATTATATCAGTTTTAACTTTGATTATTAACCAAAAGTGAACCAAGAAATGAACAGTGATGACCCGGTGACAGGGTCTCGTGCTCTATGATGCACACCAAAGGCTGAGCCAAGTGATACGAGCCAACAGACGAGATACTGTAGCTGAAACGGCTAAAGAAGTTAATCCTGCTTCTGACAGAAAGGTTTCAGTGAAGCATAGTATTATAAAGGTGGTCATAATGTTATGCCTGATGAGTATATTTATGCTGAAATTTAAACCTTTCAGAAACAAAAAACTCTCTCTCTCTCTCTCTCTCTATATATATATATATAAAAAGATTTTTGCTCATAACGTCCAACCCTCCCTCTAATGCGCACCAAGTGTATGTAAGTAAAGATACCTGAGGTAAAGAGGCTCTGTGGTTCAGGGGTCATGGGCCAGTCTGAACCGCTCTGTGGAGAACTGGGGAAGGAAGGCAGGCTGCTGGGAAGTGGGTTCGGATGTCTGAAGTTACTGTTGTCTGAGAAGAGTGACTGAGACTCGGCCGGTGCACCTTCGAACGGCGATCGAGCTGTAAGATCTGCCACACTGATGGGTACTGACAGGCTATGCTTAGAAAACCCAGGGGGAGGTGAGGGGGAGTCATTGTTAGGGACCTGCGTGGGGGAAAAACAACATTTCAAATGGCAGGTGAATTTTAAACTCAAGTCCAAGATAATATGAATATTTGTTGAAGAATAATTTTACCAGCGGTAGAGTCTCTCCATTTCCTATAATTGCAACTTCGGTTGGTTTGTCAATCGGACTAAAACAGAGACATAAAGAAGAATATTTATCTAACTAATGTATAATGTAATAAATAAACAATATTTATTTAATTAAACTCTTTGCATACTTTGCAATACTAAAACATTTACTTTATAAGCATTCAGCAGATGTCTTTAACCAAAGCGACTTACAATAACTAATAAACACCATTTGAGCAATCGATGGTTAAGGGCCTTGCTCAGAGACCCAACCGTGGCTAATCGCTTCTAGTGAGACTTGAACCGGCAACCTTCTGATCTCTAGCTCAGTGCCTTAACCTCTTAAGCCATACCTACCCTAGGAACCTAAAATGTATCGTAACAAAGTCAGAAACAGAACGTGTACGTATATATGAACTGCATTAGAAAGATGGAGAATTTGAAATGAGCTGAAGTTGCTCATTTTCTCCTGGACAGGCACTTCATTCTTCGATTTCTCTGTAGGTATAGAAATTATTGCATTAACTGTAGTTCCACATCCGCACATTCGGATTTCTTCATTTAATAACTTTGTGGACATAAAACAAACTTTACAGCAGCCGTCATTACATTAGCGTTTGGTTTTTCTAAAAAGTTCTAAAAAGAACTGCATCATTTTGGATGTAAACAATTATTTATTCTTTTTCTTAAATATTAAGCCTTTTGCATGCCCCATTCAAAAGCTATAGAAGAATCCGAATGTGCGAATATGAATAGCAGTTTGTACTTTTCAAGCACAACACAGACATTATACGTTACATATGCATAATACGTTATAGACTGTTATAGCTACCTTCTGGTAACTCTGCCTACTATTCGACACGGTCTGTCCCACATGGTTTTTACTTATTAAACCTGAAGGCATTAAATTGTTGCGAATTTGTAAAGCAGCACACCCCAAAACAGCTCGAGTACCATCTGATCTTGTTTATATGCTACAAATGTTCCTATTTAAAGTCCTTTTAGATACCAGGTGTAAACAATTATTTTGTGTTTGCCTTTTCTTACTTTCCTTACTTTTAACGTGTGAAAACACGTCAAAAAATACAAGCTTTTTATGGTGACAAAAAAAAAGGTTCTAAGCAATATAAAATAGCCAAATTATCCTCTATCAGTTTAGTTTAAGGTTAAGTGAATTGTTAGATATAATTTTAAATCAATAAAGACTATAAGTAGCTTAAAAGCCAGAACATCTTAAGGCCTGCGGTGGCCTGGTAGAAAGAAAAACGGAATTGTGATCGGGTTGCCAGTTCAATTCCGAGAGATGAAGTGCCCTTAAGCAAGGCACCAAACCCATAAGTGCTCCCTGAGCCCCATGGCCAGGGCTGCCTACCATGCCGATTACTTTAGAAAAACTGAAAATCTGCCGTGTAATAGCCAATCGATTCTGATTGTGTAATAACTAGGGCTGTCCACAACCAAGGATTTTGCTGGTCGACCAGAGGTCGTCATTTACTCCAACTAATCGACTAATAGT
>JAOUQU010000028.1:2578413-2589993 GCA_028566735.1 Ammoglanis amapaensis
AACGCGAAATTCCATTGGTCCTTCGACTAGTCGACCAATGGAATTTGGCCGACTAGTAATTTTTTTGGTCGACCAACAAATAATCGATTATTTGCGGACAGCCCTAATAGCACTATATGAAGTATGTCACTATATGAAGTGTTTCAATGAAGTATGTCACTAGCTCCACCCGAACACTTCTGCCATTCATACGTGTTCTCTCAGGAGAAACGTCGTACCGAGAGAGCCGAACAGCAGAGGGTCCGAGCCGAGCGAGAGAAGGAACGCCAGGCCAGACTCGCCGTGAGTGAGCACAACAAAGTCTCCATAGATGGTGACTGTTGACTACCGATCCAACGACAGGTCTGAACTATTATTTGTCTTGCAGGAGGAGAAGGAAAGAAAGGAACTAGAGGATCAAAGGAAGAAACTGGATGAGGATGCCAAGAAGAAGAAAGCTCTCACTAACATGTCTCAGCAATATGGAGGCCTTGCACAGAGGGTAAATGGCCGTGCTATTAAAGCTAGTTTGGAACATTGAGAAAGGCTATAGTCACCCACGATGTTCACTCAGCTAATTAACTGTGCTGGACATTTAATAACATTTGACAACTAATGAGCAACATAATAATATATGTGATGTGAAGTTTAGTGTTGCATCTTTTACAATGTGTATTGTTGAATCATCTTTTAGACTGATAACCGTAAAGGAGCCAAGAAGCAGACTGAGAGAGAGAAAAAGAAGAAGGCTTTGGCGGAGCGACGCAAGCCGCTCAATATTGACCATCTTAGCGAGGATAAGCTGAAGTATGTCACTTCATAACATTCAGATTTTAGATATTTAAGAGACATTTTCACCACTGTGCTACACATATAGGATTCATTCCTCTTCATTTAACCCAATCGGTGTAGTAAAACACACATTCACATACACTAGGGGGCACAATACACGAATCTCGTAACCATCTTTGTGTGCAGGGATAAAGCCAGCGAGCTGTGGCAGTGGCTCATGCAGCTGGAGTCCGAGAAGTTCGACCTGGTCGAGAGATTCAAACGGCAGAAGTATGATGTAAGTCAGAACAGGAAACCAGAAATGACTCTTTCCTGATGTCAGGCGTGTCTGTAGCTGTGGTTAGTGGAACCTCGGGTTACGAACGGTTTAAGATTTTAGGTTATTTTCAGGTTACAAACTGATGTGATGATTCACGTGGCGACATGAAGTGTGCAAACCTTTTTTGGGCGAATACAGCAAACACCTGAACAGGTCGCCAGTCTGTTGCAGGTTACAGAGACAAACACACAGTATAATTTTTAGTATCCAAAATTAACTAGACTGCATTGTCTTCAGACTATGGGAGGAAACCAGAGTATCTGTAGGAGACACACGCAGACAGGGGGCGAACATGCAAACTTCACACAACAAGCTCGAGTGCATGTTATGCTATGTGCAATGACATAACACATTGATTTTATTTTTAAAAGGGTTCGATATGGAAGGAATTCTATTGACATTGTTATAAGAAATAAAATGTAATATACAAACATTTAGATTCAAGATCCCAATTAAGTACATAACTCAAGGTTCCACTGTCTTAATAGACTAGTTGTCTAGTTGTCGTCATCTTTGCAAATCACTCGTTTGTGCTTCTCTATACGTGACAGATCACTCAACTGCTTGTTCGGGTCCAGGATGGACAGAGGTAAGTCCAGTCAAATTTCGAGCTCATTCTATTCCTTTGCTTACTTACTCACATACTTGTGTCGTGTACCATTGTGTGGATTCTCATTCCTCCAATAATGAAATCTCGAACCGTTCTCTATGTGTTACAGTTCGAAGGGACGAGCCAAGGGCACCAGGAGGAGGTAGAAGTGCTGAAAAGAAGATTATCGTATATATAGAGCTGGAAACACCGTGTGCATCTGCAATACAAAACACCGAGAGTTTGTTTTCATCACTAAACTGACACACCTGGACGTACATAATTGTACAAGTGTCTTGTCGGACCTTCATGTTTGCATTTCATATTAGAAATAAAGTGCACGTTTGACAGATCTGATGTTTTTCTTGTCCAACCATTAAGTCTGATATTAGATTGAATTGAATAAAATGATATATAAAGCAGCAGTGGACTGATTGGCTAAGTTTGTAGCACGGTCTAGTAAACGATATTATCTATATTTTTTTTAAACGCCAACACATCCCACCAGCACAAGAAACACAATGACTACAACCATCTCTTTGTACATAACTAAGTTTAATAGAAGCTACGTCAGGGACACGCATCACTCAATGATACGTACACAGTAATGGGGCGTGCATGGCCATTTATATAATAATGAGACAACCCCAACCCGTAGGTGGCACTGTGTCCGTATGTCGACAGCATGACGTGTGCTGCTCTCGGTGTACTTCAGTGCGAGTCCATAGCATGTGACAGAATAAAACTCTAGAATCCACACACACAATAATCGACACCAGTGCATTTTAAAGTCGTTCCGTCAGAGAGGGCCGGTGAGGGCCAAGTGCAGATGATGGGGGTGGTGGTGAGGGGTTTAAAATGAGACGAAGCGGTGCAGCAGGTACCAATCCTCACCACAGATGTGTTTCCCGTATCTCAGCAATGACTTGACTGGCTTTCTGCAACGCCTGCAACAATAAAAAGGGACAAGAGAGAAATATTTTGCCATTTTTAAACTAAATTGCATCAGTAAACTGTAAGTAAACAGTAAACAGAGAGTAAACGATACTGAACCTGCGGAACACAGTGGTGTTCGATCGTACCTGCAGCATGTCTGCAGCCTCTTTGCGGCGCTGTGCCATATCCTCGGATTCGGTGAGCAGATCGTCCAGCAGGCCTGATTTATAAAGCTGCCCCACCAGCTCACTCTGCAGACTGTCTTTCACATGGTTCACCAGGAAGTGCATCACTGCTTTTGGCACACTGACACACAACCAGAGAGTTCGTTTGGTTATTAACATCAGAACGTAATGTTTTTCCACCGTGGGAGTTATCTAGAGCACACAGAGTAAACCCACATGGCTACCCACTCAGCCACCATGCTGCCCCCAGAGGAAGATGGAGTAACACTAAGCCTTGTAAAAGAATCATTAATACATTGAAGAATTTCAGGTAATTTATGGGTTTACAAATGTAAAGTTATTCAATATAGAAAGACCAGAACGTTACAAACGGGAAATGATCAATTTCCAATCTCTTCCCTACACAGGCTCCATTTGTAGTGCACTAACGAAGACCACTGAAGTAGGCTCGCCAATTTGTAGTTGGTGCCGTGTTGATTTTTTGCTAGTGAGAAAATACCTACGTCTGTATTTGTCATTTATAATATAAATATTGAAATATAACATTGTATGCAATTGTATTAAAACAATTCCACTGTATCAAAAATAGTCATATCATTGGCTAAAAGAACTGATGTCAGATCGTTAAGTAATGAAACATTCATTCATTTACCTGTCCTGAATGTTCTTGCGAACAATAAGGAAGTAGCTCTTAATGAGCCGTTCGATGACCTCACAGTCCCTCTGCTCACGAGCTGAGAGCTTCCTGGCAACTGGCACCGGCTGGCAAAGAAGCAAGCAAAGCCAATTACTACTAATAAGTGCTGGCATAGAGCTGACAAACACACACACACACACACACCTAATCAAACTAGATTTGCACAGCGCTACTTCTTGTTTAATGAAATCGTAAAGTATCAGTCCAGACTAAGGAAGCAACAATGCTCCACAAATCGATTCAAGAATAGATTCATTTGATTCACGATTCGGTATTTGTGTTTAATAGATCGATGTTTATTTTCCGCTATTCATTAAGATGCCAAATTAGAATTTTCTTACCTGAGAAAGAAAATGGCATTAAAAAAATAAAACTGGACAAACACAGTATTGTATTTGTATTTAGAGAGAACATCGTCCGATTTCAATTTCAATTTAAAACAATCATAACCCAATTGGAGTGTATCGTTGTGACATCCCTGGTCCAGATCCTGCAGGATGCTGGGATGCTTCAGCCAGTTCACTGACAGCAGCATTGAACTGGACTCACCACATCCAGGAGGTTGACCGCATGACCTTTCTGTGGACTGGCTGGAAGTGCAGCTAGCTGTTTGGACTTTTCCTCGGCCAGACCGTCCTCGCCTTTCTTCAGCATGCCCCTCCAAGTACCAGTGCTCGCTTCCTGATCAGCCTGAGCACCGGCAGCCTAGAAAATGATGGACAACATGAAGTTCAGACAAATAACACGACCTAGTGTTTTGATAACAAGCGGCCTGTCAATCTTCAGCATGAGAGTCTAACAAATCAATACCTTAGTGCGATATTGGTCTGGTTCAGCTTTCAAATTTCATTTGTGCATATGTGCATTACAGATATGCATTCAAATCAATTTCTACATTGAAATTCAGTGTGATGGTACTGGAGCTTGACACAAACGTCTCGGGTTCATGTATTATTAAGTTATTATTTTACTGCATATACAAAATAATTGTAGAACCAAACAACAAGCTGCATTTATCCCACTGTAGCCAAACCACAGCTAAGTGGGTAGCACAGTCTCCTCCCAGCATGATGGTACTGGGTTGGATGCCCAAATCAGACGGTCCGGGTCCTTTCTGTTCGGAGTTTGCATTCTCTCCCGGTATCTGTGTGCACCAGGTTTCCTTCCCAAAGTCCCAAAACAAACAGCTGATGTCAGTTGAAGATTACACTGCCCCGACTGTATTTTACTACTAGTTTATTTACTATAAAACCTTATAAACAGACCCCCTTTGTGTTATAAAGTACCGTTTCAATGCAACTCACACTGACTGATGAAGCAATACATTGATTTAGAATGTAAACCTGATAACTAGTGTCTCCAATGACAATCTTCTCTTGATGCCATAATTTTTTAACACTGAGAAACTGACACCTGATAAAAACAATCACGAGCATGCAGAAGAAGAAAATTATGCTTTCCTTGATCTACTCATTTCAATGGAAGCAAGATAACGGTGGTACATACCATCGGGAAATGTAATACAAACTTAAAAATGGATTCAAAGTAGCTGGGAAAGCATAAAAGACTTTCATTTAAAAAGTACTTTTAAGCAGCCACGGTTGGACTCTGGAGCAACGCTGACTGCTCTGGTCGTGTCATGCCATTAAGTGATGCCACATTCTGCACATCGTATGACATTATGGCTTTGTACAAATAAAGTGTAGGTGCCAGACTGGCCAGCCAGCAGTCCGAACTTGATTTAGATTCCTCATGGTTTAGAACCAACATTCCAAAGTGTTTTATCAAACACTAGACCCCTCTTAAATGGTAATGTAGCCATAACATACATTACACGCAATAGTGTAGTTATGAGGGATGTAACGATACACACAGAGATTAGTAAGAAAGAAAAAGTATTTGTAATTATGTTTTATTTATCTAAACAATCATTCTCAAAACCTGAATCATAAATACTCATACATTTTGTAAAAGACTGCAGACACCCCCTACTGCTTATATCTCTTTAATATCTTTATCTTTAATATTAAACACTACATGTCTTGCCTTAAATACGTTCCTAAAACTTGGCTGACTTTTCCCTCCATCTTCCCTAATTAAATATAAAGCAAACAGGGTTCATGCTCCATTCACGTTAAAGTGAGGCAGGGAAGTTAATGCCATGCCTAGTGCCATGCCATGCCCACACAACAAGTGTGAGAAAATACACACACCTTGGCAAGATCGCCCTCAATTGGAAGCTGATCATTGGCTGACAGAGACTGACCACCGGGACCCTTAAGAGACTAAAGAAAGAAGAAGAGGAAGCATCACTAAATCTAAGCTACAGCACTTTGGATTTAACTGGATTTAGTAGTTGTGCTAAAACCAAACGGGATGACAGGATGTAAATGATTCAACCACCTTATCACGAGGTACAGCTGTGGGAAGTTCTCTCATTCTGTTACGCCTCTGTTCCTGTACACAAAATCAAAGGAAATGACAGGAGAATATATACGTCATCGATACAAGACAATTCCCAACAATTTAAAAAGATGATGTATCCTGAGTTTCAAACACACGTACGTTTCCATATCATAGATCATCGTTCATAACTCAAGGTTTACTAAAACTAGCACTTGTTAAATAATCCATACTAACCTCAATATTGTTGTTCATAAGTCCACAAGCATCGGCGAAGTCCGGGTGTTTTGTGTTAATGTACGCCAGCTCGATAGCCACCAAATTGTGAACCTGTAATGATATAACGAGTGTATACGACCCTCCTAATAATACAACCTTACTTTCTTTCTCAGTGTAAGTGAACGAGCCTCACCATCTCATTAGTGACCGGGAGTCGTTTTCTTAGAAGAGATGTAACCACTTCTACAATGGCATCATGGAGCTTTGGAAAGCGCAGTAGCTCCTAAAAATGAAATACAGAAATAAAATCACTCTGTGTATTCCTATAAAAAGTGAATGGAAGATGCTGAGGAATCATTTAATATCGTGGGTGATAGAAGTATAAGAGCTTTTATCCATTAGCTCATATAACCATCAATATAAAGTCCAGCCTTTATATCTACTCAGTTCTGTTCTTCGTTTTCAAGTGTCTTAATCTCAATCTAACGCAGTGCTTCTTCTATGGGGGGGTGCAAAAACGAAGAAGAGGTGCGTGTCGGACTCCGGGGAACATGCTTTTTATTGCCGTACTACAATACAGTGTAATTGAACATTTACTATAGAAGGTGGCAGTGGCGCTCCAAGTCATAACACTATAGTGTACGTTTTTTTGCCTAGAAGTTGTTTGATTCATTTTTGTTTTGAAGGTTAATTGTTTTATATATTGGCTCCTAAGTTACTGTTGATGATCAATTTAAATTCATTATTTAATGATTTTCTTGTTGTTTAATTTTTCAGCATCAAATTATTTGAGGAGGTTTATTATGTTGAGAATTAAAATAAGGAGTTCATTTTTTTGCAAGTATTTTAGTGCACGTTAAATCTTGTCTGTTACAGATTAAATTAATGCCACTAATTCCATCCTTGGTTATAAATTGAATCTATTTTTCTTTCTTATTTGTTTTGAATGTTAACAATGATGCATTCTTATGCACATAAACACACCGAACACCACAGTTATAAGTCTTATAAAAATAAATAGACAAATTCTACTATTTATAATTGAGGCGGAGAGTTTGGGGGGAGGGAAGTGGTTCTTCGTCCTGGGAGGGCATAACAGAAAATAACTGAGAAGCACTAATCTAGTGGATTTAGACATGAGAAACACAACACGTGGGACAGTGAGATGGCCGACAGACCTGTGTGCTGTAGTTACTGCAGTGCTGGATGATTCTCTGCATCTCCTCGTGTACCAGTTCCACACAGCGCAGACTCGGCTCCTCCAGCCGCTTCACCTGCCTCTTCACCAGCAGCTCAAACGACACCTCGGGTACGAACAGAGCAGGACGTGGACCCTGTCGATTGAACGCAAAGCTGGTTTCAGATTCTGTACTGAAACGTAGCCTGGAGCTGTATAGTTTACGAGTTATTTTTGAATGGGAGATAGAATGGGGGTGGGTCACCGTGGCATTTCTGATGGCCGTGAGGACATCGATGGTCGTGAGGCCGCCGAGGGGGTCGACCGATTCCAGTGTCCTTCCAAAAGTCTCATGGAAAATATAACAAATTCTGGCACCACCGCACCTAAAACAGAAGCACAGGATTATCCCTGATGGACTCTCAACCGAGTCTCAACCGACCACAACAGGACAAGCTATTAATTTCATTAAAAATCAGCTATTAAAATGAATTCGTTTAGTTTTCTACAAATAAAACTTGCAATTGTGGACAGTTATGAAGATAAAAAGAACATGATAAATTAACGTGAGCGCTTCACCCCTAAAACAAGGATTTTTTCTTCAATATTAATGTCTCTAAATGGAAAAATTATTGTCAAAATAAGAAGAATGAATATGTGAGCTGATCAACTCAGTAAGGAAAATACTTTACTAAACAGCCCTAGACAGCTTTTCAGTTCATTAATAGGGTTTCATAATGTTTTTGATTATTAAATACTAGTTATTACAGAGTAATATACTAAGTAATGTACTACTTTTTAAAGACACTCGTCCAGTAGAGATAGAAAGTGGTTCTGGCTTTCAGAAAGATGCTCAATTTATTTCCAAAAAGTTTGAACTATAATACGACACATCTGACTAAGATTAAATAATTATGAGCAAGTAAATCCAAGATCGACTGATAAAGTGAAGTTGTTCTATGGTGTTTAGCACCATTACAATAAATGAATCTTTAGAAACTAATAACTGCAAGAATCAAATCAACAAAACATTGTAAACAAGACACCATCCTATACAGAGAGATAATAGTTTAACTGCCACCACACATACACGTAATCGTTTTGATGACTATAGTGCTCCCCCTTGTGGTCGGCATCATTGCATAGTGATAAAAATTTAGAAGTGCATCGATTTGAACCAGAAGTATAAACAAGCCTCATGATAAAGGTGAATACTAACAGCTCGGCGGTCTCGATGTATTTGGCTGTCCCTTCAATAGTGTTGCAGTACTCGGCAGCGAACTTAGTGATGAGCTGCAGCAGGGTGGCGCTCTTGTCGTCCACTGGCTCTCCATAACTGCTGAGCAGGGACTGGTACTGAGCAGCCAAAACGTTGATCCGAGTCTTTAGCTCGGGTAAACAATCACGAATGTGGTGCATTAACAACCTGTGACAGAACAAGATTGTATAAATAAGGTCACAACATAAACAGAATAATTATAAAGTGGTAGAAATGAATACAGCACGTACCTATTTAAGGTTCGGGCCAGATACTTGGTCCCATTTCTGTTAGCTAAGGAGGGGTACTTCTTCTGGAGGAAGGCATGCTCATCACGGATCGAATCAGCCACAGACTTCTTGTTGTTTATATCGAGTTGACTCCTTTATAGATCAGAGTAGATGTAATAAGGACAAGTCCTGACACAAAAAACGTTGATGATGAGCCCCCTATTTAACTGACATCATTAAGGATTGAGGAGAGCAAAACTGCCACACATCCTCCAACACGTTCGGACTTCATGTGTGATGAAATGATAGTGTTTGATGATTTGTTAGGAAGATACGAGCTTGTCTGCTAAACAAATGAACTGAATAATAAGACTGTCACCTGTTGACGACTCCTATGAGTCCCAGTTTGACAGGAATGACTCGGCCCATGAGGACATCCATGGCGTCTGTACCTGCATCCATCAGATCCAGTTTGGTCACCACAGCCAAGGTCCTTCGGCCTTAAAGAAGCAACACAGAGATTCAATTCATTGAAATTAGAGACTAAATTCTGTGTTTGGTTTTCATAACGTTCATTATAAACAGACTTTGGCTAAATAATGAACGATAAGCTCCAAATGTAATTTATTTTATTCATCCAACTGTAAATGAACACTTATGCAGAACAAGCGCCATCTAGTAGTGTGATGCCGACGCATTAGAAAGTCACAAAAGTTTATGAGCCATTTTCAAGTGTATTTTATTAAAATCAATCCTCTTCTAAACTTTCTTTTGATTTATTGGTCCATATTTGACCCACGGGCCTCAAGTCTGACACATATACTTTAGGAGCTTTGTTTTATTACCAGCAGAATGACCAAAAAGGATTGTATTAGACCCTTCACACTAATCCTGGCTAAGGTACACACTAAAACAATAGACACAGATTTCTGAAACCAGAGAAAAGCCTCACCATCAGGGTCTACTTCCCGGGCCACTTTTAGAGCCTCTGATGTAGCCATGTCTGTGTTAGCCGCCGTGACGGCGAGGATGATACAGTTCGGGTTGCTGATATACTGCAAGATCAACTCTCTGATCTGGATCTCAATGTCTTTAGGTTGGTCACCGACAGGAACCTGTTAATCCACACACAAGCAGACTGAACCCCATCTGAACTGGCTCCCGAAAGTCCGGCAGGTTGTGCTGAACGTTGAGTGAATAATCACCTTTGTGATTCCGGGTAGATCCACCAGTGTGAGGTTCACCACATTGGGTGAGAAGATCTTCAGATGAATGGGTTCATTGCTAATGCCCTGTACATATACAAATGATATTAGATTATAGAAGATTAATCACTAAAACGTTTAAATAATTTTATATGAGAGAAATGTAAATAAGTCTGTACCTTATTGGTGCCAGAAATTCTTTCCGTTTCAGATTCAATCTCTTGTCGGATTTCGTCAAAGTCTGTGTAGATCTTAAAACAACAAAAATGAATAAAACATTTCAGTCCATGAGAGCAGATATTATTAATAACTCGATCAGAACAATATATAATTTGGATAGTAAACATAGTTGGTATACGCATGAACATCTGTTTATTCTGGCAGGGGATCAGAACGGAACTTTTACACTCATGTAAAACATTCATGTGTCAAACAGCAAGCCATCTTAATTCCAGATTACATCTCAAATTCACCTGACTGGCGTGTTTTTTTAGACTGTAGGAGAAAACACAGTAAACGGACACGATAACAAAACACCATACAATAAACACCCTTATCACACCACTTCAGATAGGAATCGAAGCCAGAACCTTCCAACCAATCCACCGAGTCCCCGCACCTCCCAGACTGAGTGCACCCACCGATGGCTATACCTTATTTTTGGTGTGTAGAAATTTGCCCCATTCTTCATCGGCCTCACCTAAAAAGAAGACAAAATCAGGACCATTAAACAGATTATCTCACTGTGGGTCCCAGTGCTAGTTCTGCTGACCCACTCAGCTATTTGAGGCAATTCCGGATACGGCTAATTAAATGACAGACCCTTAATATGATTTAACTGAAAAAACACAAAGATAACTGACAAAAACAAAACCTAAACACAAAACAATGGAAAGAAATTTAAACATCAAATGAACAAATTAAAGGATAGCACAAGAAGGTCGGAGCCACACACAATTTATTCCAAACATGGTATAAATTTGACTACATACAATTCAGAGATTTGAGAATTTGGGGTTAAAAACCATTAGTCTACTACCATGTTAGTCTAGTTCAAAGCTGTACCAAAGAATAACTTTCCTTAAAGTGGTCCAGTTGGTCAAATGATGTTTAAGAACCTTTCAGAATATCTACTTTTCCAATTACATATCAAACCACTACAGAATGTGCCGCTGACACTTAGTCACAAGTGGCCAGGACATGAAAAACATCAAATCAATTAGCACCAACTGAAGATCTTGGTCTACCCAGAAGCCTGGACACTAAAGAAGGAGCAAGTTAGCACCTGTAGACATGAAGAGAACATTTAAACTCTACATAGAATTGTAGCATAGGTAGTATACTTAAACAGTACTGCTGTAGTGATTATAGAAGATAACATCTTCAGTTCACTTAACACACATGAAAAAATAAATAACTTTGTGGCAGATAAACATTTCCTGTGCTTCTTAGTCAATAATGGTATGAACTATGGCGTCTGCCATCCGTCCATGAAATCCAAATATGGAATAAATTAAATAAAAAGAATTCCACCATATATATATATATATTTATTTATTTATCGTCCGTTTTCCCAGTTCCGGGGTAGGAC
>JAOUQU010000028.1:2596580-2617194 GCA_028566735.1 Ammoglanis amapaensis
CTCTTTTTGATGCTGACCCCTAGTCAGATCTGCTTCTCCGAATTCATTCAGGGACAAGCATTCCTTCGCTTCAGGTTCTAAAGGACTTTCATAGTGCCTGACAGATTTGTACCAAAAGTCACATGATGCTTGAATGAAAATTTGAGTGAATGAATTTAAGGTCAAAATCTGAGGGTTCAGCATAAACAACAGAAAATGTTGTTTTTCAGAATGTAACAACCAGCTGAGGTTATTTTCGCAGCAGAAGCAAAATGGAATCACGGCTTACACTTAGACATTTGGCATAAAGTATTGCACTAAGAAAATCAGCTCATTTAACAACTACAAATTGTAAAGGCTTTTTTTTTTCTCTCTTTGGCTCTCTGGAGTTAGGTGAATGTGACTTTTCTAAAGGGGTCAGGTCTGGCCTGGAGGCCTGTTGCTCAGGCCGCTCTGAAGGGGCCAGTCAGACATTTCATTTCCACGAATGTGCCCGAAGGCTTGTGCTGCCCGGAGCATCGGCTTGCCTGCCAGGTGGCCTGATACGCTAGGAAGGTTCACTCTTATTGTACTTCGTCTGTCTGATGAAAAAGAGAAAAATAGCAACCTGAACAGCTCTGATGTTATTGTCAGAATGAATCTGGATTTTTGTCTACGAGATCAAACTCGCTGCTGAATAAGGATGTAACGATACCATCTACCATTGATACAATGCCATTCCCGATACTTTTGTAATACAGGATGAATTTTGTGTGTATGGATGTCATCATTCACGTCTTTGGATAAGGTCTGCCATTATTCGGCTTCCATGGAACCCAAAGGTTCGAAGATCTTGTTCTAGAGTCCAACTGGGGCCACTTTTTCTCAATCAATCCGTTCGAAGGTTTTGTAGGTAATATAACAAGTGATTTTGCTCAAGACATATTTTAAATCTGTTTGGACGGTTGTTAACTTTCAAACCACAGCGAGAACGGTCTGGGTTCGATCCCCAGATGGTCCTGTACAGGTCCTTTTTGACTGCATGTTCTTCCTGTGTCTATGTGATTTTTACTCGGCAGGCTGTTTTCCTTCTGTCAAACAAAAAACAAACAAAATCATCCATGACTGTTTGATACAACCTTGTATAACGATTAGGGACTAAACGATTCAGCAAGAATTGATACGAATTGATTCACTTGGATGAATTGTTTAAGATGAATTGCTATATTTAAACAGAAGGGGGCGCTGCTATTTAAACCACACATAAATCGTATTGTTTAGATGAATAAAATCATCATATTTACATAGTTTTGCACCCAGTAATATGATTCCTATTGCATTGTGGGTAAAGTATGTTCTTACATCCCTGGTGCTGATAAAACTTTTTATATTTAACTAGTGTAACCAAAAACTCATGTCAAATCATGACCTCAAAATACTTACAAACAATGAACTAACTAAGTTTGAAGAATTAGAGATATGAAAATAAAATCCTGCTCTACTTTTGGCTTCGTGTGTGTTTCGAGCGCGGCAGTATTTACATCGTGGCCTCCAGGCTGCTCCAACGTGATTGCCACTCGGAAACGCAGTTTCTATCTGAGACTTGATGAGCCGTTGATGCCCCAGGCCGAGCCTGTAGCAGAGCCCGGAGCTGAATTAGTCATCAAGCAGGTGATGAGGGCGTTCCTCAAAGGTGTGTTCTAGGCCCAACTTTAATAAAAGCTGCCGAATAGCCCAAGGCCCGCATACCAGACTGAGCCAGCGGCCTCAACTGCACACTGAGGCGAATATTAACACGTCCTTTCCACTCCGGAGGCCAGAGGGGCTGCGGTCGAGGATGGATAGAGAGGAGGCTGAGTAAAAGAGGAGAAGAATAGACAGTGACAGGAAAAAGAAGGGAGGAGGATTTTCTGGATTGGTCCGTGCGTGCATCTCAGCCTTTCATCTTTAATGACTATCGGATAAAAGTCCTTGGTATGCATGGACTGTTTAGAGTAGGTTTATCCTCTGGGTCACATTTTTGCTCTTCATTATATCTGCCTAATTAGCAATATGTTATAGCGAACTTCTTAAACATTAATTTAATTGTACTCGTATGTGTGTCTGCTCCAGTTGTGGAACCACTTTGCTGTAAGATCTTTTTAGTATCTTATGTGATTTCCTTTTACTCACACCTTGACAACAAATTATTAATTGTTAATTCCCCAAATAATATCGGAACAACATCGGTACTGGTCATGTTTGTGTCTCTCTGCCGGTAGTTCAGTTCCGGCAGGGAACCAAAGAGGACCTGCTCAACTGATAGAAAATATTCCAGAAGAGCCTCAAATCTAATAAACCAAGCCGAGCACAAAAAAGAAAACCAAATGGGCCGAATGATGAGGAAACGAGGTACAAAAATAAAGAGAGGGAGCAAGAGCGAGGCATAGACGCTTGCCCTTCCCTGCAGCTGAATTAACAAGGCATCACATGGAAAACTATCTGAGGCTGCGTATGAGAAGGAGGACGGTGGGGGGGAGCCATTAAAAGCAGCCTGGAGGGATGGACTGCACCCAATATCACTAAAGCAAGCTCTTTCAGCCACTGAAGCAAGGGCTCGCTCACAGGCAAAAAAGCGCAGAGTTCTATAGCCACAATTAAAACCTCCCCTTCTGCCAGATCGGCCCCGGGCGAGGGAGACGGCGGCGGCGGCAGCGGGGGAAGGGACGGCTGCGAAATACCAAAGGCACTCTGAAACACAGAGCCTGTAATGAGCTCGACCAAAGCAGCCATGTTCACGCTGAAGTTTAAATCGTACCCGTCATGCTTTAGGTTTGCAGTTCAATCCAGTAAACAGGGTGTGGTTGCAATTTTTTACTAACTGTTCTTGTACAGAACGGCGTCAGTATGAAGACTTAGCATGATGGATTTTTAGGCCACTTCATCCTGGTGGTGTGAATAGCACAATGCTAACTGTGTGAGCTGGAACTAATGATATCACTGTAGGAAGTAACACATTGGAATAAGTTCTCCTTATTTGTAATCAAGCAAGGTTTTCTACCAGTAATATTATATAGTAGATATGCATGTGGGATGTCACTTGGTTGTTATTATTAAGGATTTTGATGTACCCCCAACTTCCCAACACAATATAGCTATCCCCAAAGGCACTCTGAAACAGCAGCAGTAATGAGTTCGAACCGCAGCAGCCTTGTTCACGCCGAAGTGCTTCCGATTAAATTTGACCACTTTGCTTTAAAAAGTTGCTACTCGTTCTGCCGTTTTTAAATCCAAGTTGGTAACATGATTTCGGGACTCTGGTTTTGCTTTCATACAGAAATGGTTTTGGAGCCTTTAATATAAGAGTTCAAGGACACAGTGGGCTCAAGTGCCAGAACAACCCGTCATGCACCCTCCACTGAGTTCTTGATGGAGACATCCAGTGACAGCAGGTGCAGATTATTAGCATACGAACACATTGAATGTTCATTAAACCCGCACGGGCACCTCACAGCACGAAGGTCCCGGATTCTATCCCCAGATGGGGGCGATCCTTGTTCTTTGTGTGGAGTTTGTATGTTCTATCAATGCCTCACACAGACCCAAAACATGCAAACGATATGATAATATCCACTTATGTAATGAACTTTTTTCACAAAGAAGAAGACAAATTGGCGGATGGAAAGTTCTATTCGAACATTAAAGCACTGGCGTACAAACAATAGACTTTTGAATTTGAATTGCGTTTTGTTGTATGTGTTTTTATTTACATTTGAGCGTTTGGTGGTGTGATGGTACACAGAGTGTAATGCAAGTTTTTTGTGATTTCCATATTTCGTCAACGTGTGTATGAACTGTTACTGTGCTAACATAACACAATATGAATCAAATACAACTTTTATTTGTCATTACACATATACAGATGAAATACAATGAAATGTTTCTCTTCGCATATCCCAACTTGTCTGGAAGTTGGAGTCTGAGCGCAGGGTCAGCAGCAGTACCCCCTGGATGCAGACAGGGTTAAGGGTCTTGCTCAAGGACCCAACAGTGGTCGTGTAGCTGAGGCCTGGACTTGGACCCCCAACCTTTGGGTTCACAGCCCAACGCTCGACCCACTTGGCTACACTGTCCCTAATATAGAGCCACTAGTGGACCCGGCTCTTCTTGATATTTGGGATGTATATGTAGCCCGTTTCTTTAAATCATCAAGCTTATATCCGCTTCATTAATGAGTTTCATACCGGAGAGTCAATAAACGTTGCTTTGTTTATTACACTGTAATAAAGTTTATTGAGTCGCTGATATGAAATTCATTAATGATGCTGCTATAAGTTTGTTGACAACGTTCGTGTCCCTAATCATATCAAGTTGAATTCAGATTTTAAAGCTTGTTGATGTATTTATCTTTAGTTCTGGTGGTTCATCGTGTACTACAGGTTTAATCAGACGTTCATTTCTGCTGCTTGGTGAGTGTTGGATCTTTTAGGAAGCACTAACAGAGTCGGAGTAATATTGGCTGCAGACCTTGTGTACATGTAGTCTAATCCATTAGTGTTGAGAGGTTATTGGCTTCCTTTCTGCAGCTGAAATAGAAGCCCATTAAGAGAGGTAATGTGTGCCTGTAGCATACCCAGTAGCCCCGAAGCCAATGGAGGGTGTATTTCACACAGCGACACACACGCACAGATGTACACACACACACACACACACACACACACACACACACACACACACACAGGGCTTAAGGAGACCGAGGCTGTTAAGAAACTACACATTGTTTTCATTTGCACTCTTTCTTTTGTTCTCTTGCTTTTATTCTGACTGCTCGTACTTTTCGTCTTTGCTCTTTCTGTCATTATATCTTTATCACTGTTTCTCGGCCCACACACTCTCTTTTTTTTGTGCTCTCGCTTGCTCTTTCGCTTGCTCTCTGGCACCGGCTTGGGCACAGTCTTACATTGATCTGTGAAATTCTCCCCGGGCGATTATAAAATATTAAATCCTAGTCACACTACCACTTCACTCTCTTCCTTTCAATCTCATGCTTTCAAACTCTTTCCTTTTTTGCTGTATTAACTCACTTCTGTGCTTTATTCACTAACTCGCCTCAGCTTTGTTCTTGCAGTTCGATCCTGTTTGTTTGATGTGCGAATAACGTTTAGGAAATGTCGAGCGGCGAAGTCTCGGCGTACATTTATTCTCGAATATAAACGTTGGTTATACACTAAATAAACGCGATTACTGTTCATCTTGTCTGAATAATGTAGACTAAACTTGACTGAATTATTTTCCTATTCTGTTGACAGCAGTGGCAGCTTCTGTTCTTTTAACGAGAAGAAGCTCATTGTCGTCTTTGATCATAATATTGGTCAATTTATTTATACGTACTGATTGAATGATATAATGCGATAAACGATAAACAGTGTCAAACCGAATCAAGGAAATACTATGAATGTGTTTTATTTACACAACGGCCATCGCAAAGGGTCAAATAATTTCACCAACCTAATAAAAGAATTGAATTGCTGCTTGTCTTATGACTTTATTTTGCCAAATCCTCAATGAGACTGAAGCTCCCAGTGATCAGGTGACTGTGTAGATCTCAGAATATCTCTCGTTCGAAACAGAATCGATTCTTGATTCTTACAAATGATCCCAGTATTGTGAATCGTATCACACACAATCGTGGGTCGAGGGTATCATGGCATCCCTATCATGGCAGTAAATAAGACACCCATTGTGTTTGGTTAGCTGAGCACCACTATAAGGATCCCTACATTATTTGGGTGGGTGGGTGTAAATTTCCAACCCTGAATGTGAACCCTCGAGGCCTCTGTGTATATTTAAAATAAGCTAGTTAGTGTGTTTTGAAGAAGATAAGCCCTGCTTCTGGATATTTTCAACACAGTAAACTCTGTATCAGAAATCTATGGGCAGTTGTGTAAATGATCCATCTAATATTACCCCACCCTGCTCCAGGGCTTTGTATGGGTGATTGTTGAACAGCCAGGGGCTGTTGGCTACATTTCAGCTCCACTGACTAATATTACAGCTTCGAGAGTGGGTTTCTAACATTTGCTTGTGTTTGATTGAAATATAGATGCCGGTATTGCTCCTGGTTTTGCTGAAGGGGCGCATGACCGGTTTATGATTCATTTCATATTAAAATAGAACTTATGAATAAAAGCGCCGCTGATCTTTGTTTGGAATTACCAGTTGCTGTTTTTTTTTAAAGTTTACTTTTAGTATCCAGTAAAAACAAAAAGGATTGTCCGTATTTTGAATACACTTTGTAATAGTATGTTGTTTTTTATTTTATTGTTTACATTTGTTCCCACTCCCAAGTCATTTGCTGGAGGTAATTGTTGACCCATTCGATCGTTTGAAAACTTGCAAACCGCTGAAATCAAAAAATCTCTCTGCATATTTTGGCCGGTTGTAGATGTCATTAAGATCGCTGAATTGCCGTGAGGTTTCTTTTTCTTACAGCTTTTTGCTTCACATGTGCAAACCAACTGAATTCGAACCTTAAAATCTTAAGAACGTCACTACCGAAGATTAAAGGCGACTGAAAATATGAAATATGTAACCGATTAAAGAATTTTCTCTTCAACACTAAGACAGAAACGTGAATATGGCGGCTTTTGTGCTGAACTGTCTTTGTCTGTGTGTTTGTACAGCGCCACCCTTTAGCTGGGTGTACAACCGTGTACACACACACACACAGTATTTGAGTGGGAGAGCTTTTTTTCCCACTGCAGCCCTGAAGCACTGCCTGCAGGCGTTCAGGCTTTTGTGCTGTAAAGAGAAGACCGAGAAGGCTGAAAGAATTCCTCTCTTTAAGGCTTTTCTGTTTCAGCTTCCAATCACAAAGTTGCAGAGAACAAGTACAAATTTAGCTTTCATGTGCGTATGGAGGTTGGGATTGTTGCTGCGTGTTTAGAACGTTTGGAGGCCTTTTGTTGCTTTGGTTTTAATCATACTTTTGTCAGGCTAAACTCTGGAGGCGATGCTCAGCTCCACTCCCACAGTGCTGTGTGAATCATCCAGAGTCTTTTATCTGCTCTGTTTTTGTTTTACCTTTACTGACCTCTGAGCTTCGGAACAGTTGCCCGTGACCATCGGCGTGGCACAATCGAGGCTATAAGGCTGGTTTGTGAGGTCTGACACCTATACATTTCTAAAGGTGCTATCGGCATGCAGTTCAAATCAAATTCAATTTTATTTGTCATTACACATATACAGATGTACAGAAGAATGAAATGTTTCTCTTCGCATATCCCAACTTGTCTGGAAGTTGGGGTCAGAGTGCAGGGTCAGCCAACGTACGGCGCCCCTGGAGCAGACAGGGTTATGGGTCTCGCTCAAGGACCCAGCAGTGTAGCGGAATGTAGCAGAGCCTAGATTTGAACATCCAACCTTTGGGTTCCCATCCCAACGCTTTACCCACTAGGCTACACTGTCCCTCACTGCACAAAGAAACACCCCAATTATTTACTATGTGCAGTTGGATTCACGGCAGGTGAATGCTTGGGCCGTCCTAGCCGCTGTACTTTCTTTCTCTGACATATTGGATAAGCATTGGATGCTCCATCGGTATTCAGTCAAAATAGGATTCAACTTGCTCAGGAGCTTTTAAGATCTTCAAACACACCATATGTGTCTACTGTTATGAGTGTGTGATCAAAACCAGTATAAACATGTTCTTTATTCTATAAACTACGTTTTTGCTGTGTAGGGGTGGAGTAGTTATTCTCTGTACCTCTACATTTCATGTGTTCAAACATCTAAATCTTGGCTGTGATGTTTTGATGGAGCTGGAGATCTGACCTTTAACCACGATTTTTTTTACCATAGCCTCTCTACACATACTGGAAGTGTAGCTTTGTCAATACTGCACTAATTAGAAAATCCCCCTGCCTTAAGCAAGACGTTTTAATTAGTCCTTGTGTCAACTAGTTTGCAGATTGGATCCATAGTTCGAGCAACAATCCAAACTGCAAGCCAGGTCTTCTCTTTGGATGTTCAGATGCTCAAATAATCGAGGTAACGAGGAGTATCGGAGGTCCTGTGTTGTTTTTCACGTTAAAGTGAAGCAGTGGGCGGGTGTGACTCGCATTCTCGCATTAGATTCCTTCAGAATAGTGTTTATGTTGACTAGATTAATCACTTTTTTACTCATAACTTCTTGTGAGACTTCTTTAATTCTTTAATTCATTCTTAAAGAGCTGATATTTCTCTCGGAGTCACACTGGTTGTGTTAAAAAACCTAAAACACAGAGTTTTTATCCAAATGTTTTGCCAGTGTGATATGGAATATGTATTTATTTTCTGCTTTGAGTACAATCATGATAGATGAGTGTACAACTGACTCAAAGGAATCACTTGAACCGGATTGTTTCACTGATTGACTCTTATTTATCCAGTTCCTTAAACTGTATCAGAATGACCACCACTAGCACAATCGAGTGATCACTGAGTATATGAAGAGTCGTGCTCATCTACTCTCGCGGTTTCGCCGTCTTTGTACCCCATTTCAAAATACAGACGAAATGATCAGACATGATGGTCGTATTTTATATTGGTAATGTTGTTATTGGTTTATTTAGAATTTGAATCGCTGGTGTAGTTTTGCTGTCTAGTTCAAAAATGCTAACTGTACTAGGCTAAGGCACTAAAGCAGAAGCGAGTGTAGTGTCGATATTTAAAATTGATCGTTTTCATCTGTGTGTGTGTGTGTGTGTGTGTGTGTGTGTGTGAAAGCGTTCTGGTTTTTGTATATTAATAATGTGAGTGGCAGAGAGTATAAAATGATGTTGTTTAAATGTAATGTGTTATGATGAACTCTGCTCCTGTCAATCATTTCTGTTGGACATGAATAATTCAGTTTAAACCCGAGGTCGTTTAAAGTCTGACCTCAGGCCGCGATCGGTCCGTGGGCCAGGCCGTGAACATGCCTGAAGATACTGAGAGGTTACCGCAATATTCTTGGTTACAGTTTAGTGTGAGCAAAGCACACAAATAGGAATGATACTTTTTGAACATGCATCATTGGTCGACGGATCGCCACATCACGTTTAGGCAGCTGCTTGTGTGTGCATGAAGACAACAAGGCAGCATTCTAGACCACTTTAATATCCACCAATCAATTTGAGTAAATTTAGTGACTTCTTTTATCTTTTATAAGTTTACACACTGCAGCTATTTAAAGTAGCAGCGATCATGCCATTCCAACTCTTTAAACCAGTTGAGATTTAGTCTCCATTTGCTCTACACAATGGTGTAAAAGAAAACACTTTACGCTACAAACCACCAGGGATGTTCTTGTTATGATCTCTCGTCTTCTCTTTTGAAGTTTGGTTTTCCTGTTCTGTTCTTTCTTTTTGTTTAATGGGGGGTTTTTTGGTGCATGAAACTGTTTTTGAAGCTAGTTACCTGTTCTGCTCAACATGTTGAGCTTTAAAGTTAATATGGTGAAATGAGAGAGAGAGAGAAAGATGATGAGAAACACTAGAATTTTCAGTTACTGCCTGGGGTAAAGAAATGCTTACATGGGTAATGTATTCATCCATATCTTTACACATTTATGCAAGCTTAACAAGCCCGTTCTGAAGCGCAGAGCTAGGATAGTGGCAAAATGCCTCTGGCACCTTCACCCACACATGTGCACTGAAAAACTCCATCTTCTAACCTTCCAGTGCTCAAAACTCTTTCTGCTGCTAACTCACCACTAGCACAGGCTTTCATTTGCCTGTAGGATTGTTGTAATGAAGATATTATTTTTATAATGCCATTACAACATGCTTAATGAAGGGAAAACTTTTGTTTTCTTTAGTACAGATTACATAACGAGGTTGGAGGAATGTAGCTAATGTGTAGGACAAAGATCTACAATGATTTTCATACATCACGCTGTTTAATCTTTCCACTTGTCGATTTGATTTATCAGTTAACAGGATTTTAAGCTCGTGTTTTGCACTTCCCTTCATACAGGACAGCTAGTTGTATGTACACCGGGTCCATCAGTTCACACACGGACTGCATTCACAAGACATTTCAAACATTCCTATAAAAAATAGTAAACACTACAAAAGTAATCATTCATCCAGCTAATAACCGACACATCCGTGTTTTTAATTAGTTATTTAGCTTCATCATTGTCAGGGAATCGACTTTTATCTGAAATTATTCATTCATGTTTGTTTGTACCATTTCCTTTTTGGGTGCTCTGGTTCTCTCCCACAGTCCCAAAACATGTAGTCACGTGAATTGGAGAAACTTTAGAGACACATTTTGCCAGTCTTAGTCCCTAGCCAGCAGGAAGGATAAACCAGTACGTTAAAGGAACCAGGTCCAAATAGAATCAGCAGTTCTGTAAGCATCAGGCCTCTGATGCCCCCCGCCCAACCTCCCCACAACTTATGTAAGTGCTAAACTATTGATCAAAATGGATTGTATTGTTTACCTGGAGTATTATTCTCACAGACTCATTGTTTCTGTTTAGGGACTTTTGGTTTTATTGCACATGGAAATTACTCGTTTTGTGAGTTTAAAGCATCGTACAATTGGGATCGAATACAATCAGTCATAAAAGGTAACGGCTCTCGTTCAAGGTTCCAACTGGTAGTCTTCTGTAGTTTCTCTGTAGTGTGTGTTTGTTTGCAAAAACCAGACAACAAGCAAGCAAGAACCAAACAAGTGATTCCCTGCCCGGTTTTTACTTAAATCTTTTCTTGTAAAGAAGAGGCACCTTTGCTCTGTATGAAGAATAACATCATTTTTTCCCAGCACTGATTCCCCTGTGAGACCACGTACCGACTTGCCTGAATAAACACCGAGGAGAATATGACTGGCGTCAGGAGAGGGCTGATGGGAATCTGGGAGTGTAGAGGTGTGTTGTAGAAGCTTAGCCTGGCTGTAGGGTGTTCCTGTAGGGTGTGGTGAGTGCTGTATGCCCGCAGGCTGTCTGGCACTTCTCTCACACACCTCTTTTTCTTTTCTTTTTTTTCATTTGATTTACTTTTTGCACTCTTTCATTACCGAGCTGCTCTTGTATCCTCAAGCATTCTTGCTACTGTCTGATGCCGTGCCATAGATCTCTGGAAAACGATCACATAATCAAGCTTCGTGCTTCTTTTGGACCAAACTTTGTCCAGACTTTTAAAACCTGAACCTAAACCTGTCCAGAGTATTCAAGTCTTTTTTCGTTTTTTATGAGAGGATACTCGTTACGTCCAAGTACTTGTGTAAATTGATTGACATGTTGTGTACATTGATTGGCATGTTGTTTTTTACGCCGGAGGCTCTTCGAGACTCAACCCACGTATTGAATTGGAATAAAATGGCCATGATGTAACCTTGTGTACTGATAAATTGTGTAATGAATAACTACCCTGTCTGTAACCGAGACTGTAAAACATGAACATATTTGGATTTTGCACGGTTTGATTCTATGTCAGAAATAAAAGGGCATTTATAATTTAGGTAGATAAAACATAAGCACAAACGCACTACTTTTGTTTCATTTTACGCCAAAATGATCGTTGTTTCATTTCGTATTTAAAAAATTGGACTAAATTGTATCATGAGGCCAGTATCAAATCAAAGTTTATTCATCACATACATAGACACAGTGCAACCGGCAGTAAAATGCTTTGTAACTACTCCATCCGAACACTCGAAATTACATTTAACAAGCTAAAAATAGATTATAATTGAAAACAACAATTGTTAACATTAATTTAAACTATAATTTAAGAAGTAAAAAATGTAGAAAAAGGCAAAAGAAGGTAATTCACAAAAGTAGGATAATATATATATATATATTGTGTGTGTGTGTGTAAGTAAAAATGAAGTGTCTTGGTGTCCAGGTATTGATAAGGTGTCCGAAAGGACCATGAAGGGACGGTGCTAATAAAGTGTCCCAGTGTTGATAATAAAGTGTCCAGGTAGTAGGGAAGGGATAAAAAAAGAATTCCTGTTTTTTGCCAGTATTGTGAATCGTATCACATCATTACATGTAAAGTGTTCTTCTGTACTGAAAAGGCACAAATTCAACATTTAATTCATCGTATTATTATAAAATAAGGATTAGAAGGGTTAGAAAAGAGAACACAAATAGTGCAACTGGCTGAGGATGAATAGAAGACCATATAATAAAATAGAATGCTTTTATTTGTCATATATAAGTATACAGGTGTACAGTACAATGCAATTCTGTCTTCGCATAACAAGCTGGGGTCAAATCTCGGGGTCAGCCATCGTACAGCATTTCCCCCGCAAAGCTGAATATCAATATAGAACCTGAAGCACATTAAAAACAATCATAAACAAGCTCAAATGTATTTTTGAGGCCATTCAAGCCAACCTCATATCCTATTGTAGATGCCCTGATAGATTATTGTAGATACGCACGCACGCACGCACGCATGCATGCATGCACGCACACACGCACACACACACACACACACACACACACACTTTTATACATTTAATACAAATTATGTTAACACCTTTCTAACTGCAAATAATTTCACCCAGACATAAATTTACACGATGTTCTCAATTTTTCGGACCCGCCCACTTAGTTACATCACAGCTAGAAATCTTTGATTCGATTCGGGACTCGGTGTGGCGTTTGCATGTTCTCCCTGTGTCTGTGTGGGCCTCTTTTTTGATTGTGCAACTTTCTGTCACAGTCCGCAGACATGCATTCAGGTTAATTGGAGATACTGACGTGCGTGCGTGCGTGCGTGCGTGCGTGTGTGTGTGTGTGTAACCATGCAACAGACTACCTGTTCATGTGTTTAGTGTATTCATTCTGTGTGTGCCACCTAGGGCCGGATCGACCAGCTTTGGTCCCACCGTGACCCGAAATAGAATTAAGCAGTGGTATAACTAGATGATGGATGGATGAATGGAACTTGGGGTTAAATAAAAGCTTGAACACATACAGTCACCTTTGAGAAAAAGTATTCATGCCCCTATAAACTGCAGCTCTTCAACACAGCTCAAGGGCACCCACGTTTGCCCTACTGGCCATGCCCGTTTTCTTTTGATGGATGTAAACAGAGTGTAAATCCATGATGTTAAAACTCTAATAAATAAAGTGGGATTAATTACTCTGCACCCTCTTTTTCATCCTCCAGGCATCTGGAAGCTCTCTGGGTACGGCGGGAGCCTCGTCATCCTGCTCGTCTAGGCAGGTGAGGCAGCGGATCACGCGGGTGAACCTCAGGGACTTGATTTTCTGCCTGGAGCAGGAACGATCCACATCCCGCTCCCTGCTCCTCTACAAGGCTCTGCTGAAGTGAAAGTTCTGCCAGACTGGAACTGCCCCTCCATCTCTCCTCTTTCTCTCTCTCTCTCTCTACTTCCGTCTTTGGCCTCGAACCCACCGAACCCCCCTTTATCGTTTGATCTGCGAGGTCTTTTTCACTTCTGAACCACTTCCCACATGCCTCATGCATCTTTCTGCGTGCCTTCAGGCGGAGCTGGGACGTAATCACTGATCCTGTCTTCGCTTAAAGACGAATGTTTGAGGTTCATGCTCCTAACACACCCGCTATATTCAGGAAGCGAATGAAAGCCATGAAGAAAGAGTCATGTGGGGATGATAGCAGCATTTCAGTTTCCTTGTTCCCGTTTATTGCAGTTGGTCTTTGGTACAGGAGTCCGCATATAGGAGAATTCGATTTTTTTATGTGATGTTTGTATCTGTTATGATTTTACATTTACGTCTGGAGCTCGGTTTGGTTGCTCGGTTTTTAACTTAAACGCCTCCTTTGCAATACGGACACTGGAAGTGTGAATGTATAGTTTTGGGGTTTTTTAGCTGTCTAACAAATTCGTAAATATTTTAATAACTTATGACCTTTTTTTACCTCCAACACGTAAACATGATTTGTTCAGATTGAAACTGATTTTACTTTAATTATGCAAAATGAAGGATCTCTGCTGTCCTTTGTCGTATCGGATGCCATTTTTGTCATTCAGAAACTGTTTTTTTTAGATTACGCTCCGTGTGTGTGTGTGTGTGTGTGTGTGTGCGCAGGGAGGAAGGAGCATGAGTGTATCTGTGATTCAGAGAGACTGAGCAAGAGTTTGGTGTGTGTGTATGCGAGAGTGAACATTGGAGTGCATGTATGTAAAGAAGAGACGTGCGTGCGTGTGTGTGTCTGTGAGTGAGAGGAAGATTCACGTGTGTGTGTGTGTGTGTGTGTGTGTGTGTGTGTGTGTGAGAGAGAGACAAACAATGGTGTGGGGGGGGGGGATAAACATGCTGTAAAGTGTTAGGATGCAGAAAAGTGGCACGGTGCCATCTGTAATGAGAGGGCAGCCAGAATGAACATTTACATACGATTTAAATACGGTTCGAGTTTAAAAATAAAATGTTGTTCACTGCAGATCCACATTAATGATGACGCTTTACACTGAAGTGTTTGAGTGTTGGTGAACTGTCGGCCTGTCACAAGCTCAATAATAACCGACTATATGAACTATATAATGATGAGGTCATAAAGCACATTAACTGAACAGGGTAAGTTATAAATGCTACCTAATCTTATGACGACCTAATGAGGCTCTAATGCTGGAAAGCGAATAATTAATTAACCTCCACTGATTACAGTTAATCTAGTTTAAAAGTTGTATATAGTTAACTTTTATATAGTTAACTATATAGGGACTAGAATCCGCTCGATGGGGGGTGTACCACCCTGAATAGGACCCACACTGTCACCCATAGAGCAGTTCAGTGTCTCAAACCTGACTATGTTTGTTTTGTAGTGTAGATGGACACTCTGGAGAAAGTTATCATTACTATTATTATCAAAACATGGATTAAATGCAGAATTAATCCTCCACATTTTCTACCAGTTTAAGTAACCGATTTTATTCGGTTAACGGTCCACTCGTGTTTTCATGTTGTGGTTGAGCATCGCTTGATGTGTTTTGTAAGTAAAAAGAAAAACTTGTTTTTACAAAACAAACCAAAGTGAAAATAGAATCAATGCAAGCAATCTTTAGGTAACAAATAAGGGCTTCTCTCAGGGGCCCAACATTGGCATCTGATGTGACCCACATCTTAGGTGGGTCTGTTTTCTTTATTCTAGGCTTATTCAAGCAAGCTCCTCACAGTAATTGTCAGCTTTTGGTTACCAAGCGAACACATTTAGCATTATGCCATTCAAACCAATGTGATTATATGGCACATTGTGTTAGCATATCGTTTCATTTTTAAACTTACCTTATACGGTTAAACTCTTTCTGACGAGCCCTGGTACTTGTACATATTTATACAAATGAAACATCAATAATCGCATATTGACATTTGAAAGTAATCAGTTCTTTGCTTGGTTTACATGGCTTGTATTTAGCAGTGGCTTTTATCCAATGTGTCTTACAATTATGACCATTTTGAGCTCTTGAAGTTTATGGATCCTGCTCAGTAGTTATTGGGCTTGAACCAATGACCTTTGTATTACTAGACCTGTACCTTAGCCAGTATCCCAGGGATGCGCCGAATGCTGGGTTTGTCTTCGCCGCTAACACAGCATCAGATGCTTACTCGGCTACCACAAGACAAATCATCTGATTTAACCTAGAATCCAACGGAAGAGGAACTAGGATGTCAATTTTATTTTTTAAAATCTTTAAATTTGATGAAATACTGCTAAAGCCACTTACACGTTCTTAATAGAGACAGTGACTATTATTTTAAATACAGACTTGTGACAGGCCTTGATCTCATTAATACATCCTTATACATAATTAAACATTAACATTAGGTATGTGGAGAAAGTGTACGATTTTATGGATGTTAGCGATTGTGTGAACTTTTTTTTTTAATCTGTTCATTATTCTAACTGATCCCAACCTGAAAATTCCCCGATTTTTTTTTTTCTCTCTGACGTGAGACGGGACTTGTTGAATGACAGACCGGCTCACAATCAAGTGTTGCTGATTTAGAGGGTCAGGGTTTGATTATTTTATATGTTGTATTGTCTACAAAGACCGTATATCTATTATAAACGCTATATTTTTTGCGAAATTGAGCAATTTTTAAATGTTTGGCTGGTTTGAGAAAAGTGTTCATCTCTATGATATTTGTACTATTTTGTAAAAGAATAAAGTTCCTTACTACATGTTTGCTTCTGTTTTATGGTGTCTAATTTTTTTCAGTGATTCTTTACAGCTGATTTATTAGTACACATGAATTCCTAGTGCAAACTAAACGAACGTGGCTCTGATCGTGCTCAGCGTCGTTAGAAGTGTTCAGAATAATAACTAACATGCTTTAAACATCTGGATCATTGATGTTTCTGGCTTGTATCAGGCGCTTTTATTCAGAAGTGCGTCCTTAACATTCTGTTAACTGATTTGTAGAAATCTTGCATCTGTAGCACCAATATGTCTGTTTTTATTCTAATAAAATACAGAGTTAAAGTGTTTGGTAAAGAAGTCAACTTTAGTCGTCAGAAAGAGACTGAAAAAGACTCGTGTTTGGATAGACAAGGGAAGCTTGTGCCCATCGCTTGGTGTGTACAGAGAAGATTCTTGATGCTCGTCTTCCTCAGTTGGAGTTACATGGTTTGGAAATGTAGAATATTTGTCACAATCATCAGCACACACACACACACACACACACACACACACGTTTATCAGTTACTATGACCTTAATGACCAGGCCGGACAATAATACCAAGACTGTTTTCAAAACATATTTAATAATCTACAGCTCACTACAATTAAATTCACATCATTTTCAGCCTATAAACTTTGATCGCTTAGTTATCATTTATGTACATTTTTAGGACGTTGTATCGTTACATCGCCTGGTCACTTTTTGTGATCGAATATAGTTTGTGAGGCCAGATTGACTCTGTATCTTGATCAGTAATTTTCTGTAAAGAAAAACACACAAGCACTGAAATGATTCCCGAGAGAAACAGTTGTGCAGTGGGAACTCTACGGTGACCCTGCGACTCCGGAAGTCATGTAGTGAGAACTTGGCATGGGGAGCATTTGATTCAATTAAATTAGCAAAATTCCAACCATTTATTAAAAGTCGATCATTTTCATTACAATTACAAAAGGAAAGTGAAGACATGCCAACAATACAATAATCAACCAAAACATTTCAATAATATACATTTGTACTTTACTGTTATTATATATTTGGACACAACATTAGATTTTTTACATCCCAATTTCCATCACTGGCTTCCTTAAACTTTTTTACACTGCTGCTAAGAACGGAACCTCTAAATAAGTGAAAAGAGTTTTGGATTTAATCCAGTAAACAATAATAACTGTTAATCTGGTAGCTGCTATGTTGAGGTTAAGGGTCAGTTTGGGGATGGGGGTAGAATTTATTCTACTCCACTCAACTACAACATCATCAGATTCAATTATTCCAGTGGATGTTTGTATTTCCCAAGACTGGAAGATTTCCAACGAAAACTGAAAGCGTTGGACCTTCCTAAAGAGACTTTTAGGAAACTTTTAGACCATTTTTGATGCGCTTGTTGAATAAACTAGTTTGTGGTACAAGAACATTTCGGGAACTCGAGTGGGGAGCCTGAGTTATATTATTATAGAGTTTTGCATGGTTAAGTTTGTTCAGCACTGATACAACAAAACTTTTAGTCTTTCCAACATTCCCATGTGGATAAAATGAACCGAAGGACAATTTCCCATCGTTTCCCAACATTCCATCAAATTTAATCATTATTCTGCTTATATCTTATTCATTTATCCTAGTAAGAATTAGTTTTCCTGGTCAAGACTGCAGTAGGTCTGGAGCTTTAAGTATCACACATTACATTAACTTTGCCTCCTACCTTGTTGTTCTTTCCTTCAGCATGTCTTATAGAACGTGTGGTTTTCTTTTCTCAGTCTCAGAGCTGACTAAAGGGATTGTGGGAAGGTGACCTTGACTTCTTGTGGCACGTGAGAGGAAAATCGGATTCTTTTACTCTGACTGTCGTCCCTCTTAATCCTGAAAGCGGCCTTAAAAACCAACAAATCCTTTTTTATTTTAATCTAAAAGATCCAACAGGAAAATCACGCTCGCAGACCTTCTGGAAAGTTCTCAACCTGCATTCAGAAGAAGTTCTTTTAAAAGCACAGTGGTGTGTGTGAATAGTTAAGGGCAGGAAGTCGTTTCTTTTACCTAAATGTGAACGAAAACGCCAGATATGACTGTGATTTAGATTTAAGCAATTCCACTGAGATCAGATTTCAATCCTCTCTGTTATTATACTTCCTCTTCCAGATATGAAGTACTTACAAAAGTATATAAATTATTATACATTATGGATTTAGCGTGTGTAGACAAATTAGTACTTTTGTTTTAAAACAGCAGTTTTGTTCTCAGCAGTAAAAAAATAATGTTGAATTAATTTGATGGACATCATTTAAAAACATTTCCATACACTCTCCTTCATATTCACACCAGTCATTTTTAAATGTTTCTCTACCAATGTCACCTCTCAGCAAGGATGAGGGTCCATTTCATTTCTTTGTACAGTACAAAACCACGTAATAGGAGACACTGAATTGTCTAACAGATACCTAACCACTAGAATGTATAAATCACTGCATTGTAGTACCTGCCCCACGCCCAGATATATTCGGGGAGGGCATTTGGTTTAGATTTATTGCATATTGCTGTGATGCTGGTCACTACTGTGCAATTGTTGTTCTTGCTGCTTTTGGTCATTGTTCGTTTGGGCTTTTGGTTGGTTGGTTGAAGTCCCAACAAATCCAGGTGCAAATAGCAGGAACATTGTTTTATGTTATAGTTTGTTAATGCAACATTTACATATTGCAATTAAATAATCTTACTAAAGATATCCACACATGAAGCGTTCCCTCTCTGTCTTGTGTTTAGTATCCGACCATATTCTTTATTCTTAGCTCTTACGAGACATAGCCATTGATAGTCTGAATGAAATCAATAGTGGAGGGTGAGTAGCCTAGTGAGTAAAGCTTTGGACTATGAACTGAAAGGTTGAGAGTTTAAATCCAGACTCTGCCATGCAGTTGCTGTTGAGCAAAACCCTTAACGGACTAATATAAAGAACTGTTTATGATAAATAAAAGAACTCTACTCTATATTTAAACTCAGATCTCTGATGAGCTACCCAAGTGCTTAAAGGGTGTGTAATTTAAAGTAAACACGGGGCTTGGAAGCAAGTGTTTAAATACTTGCATTCTCTCACTTGCAATCTCTGCATGAAGTCAAATAGTTCTTGCATTTTTAAAAGTGGTTACAATTCTTGTACATTCGACAGTTGACATGGAGAGTGAAGACAGGACGAAGTAAAATGAAGCTTTAGTTTATGCCGCAGTGGGACGTTTGGTAGTGACATCCATGATTCAAACATTCTAATTCCTATAGTGTGTTTGAATAATAAAAAGGTTCCAGCAAATGTAGCATCATTAGCACATCTACAGTAAGCTGTGTAATAATACACATATTGCTACTCTATTCATATATTTTATTGTAACTCCGAGATGAACTAAATACGCTGCAATTCTTTATCCAATCAAACCTTTGGTTTTGGTAATTTTTGCCCCAAGACTCACTGATACACTCACACCCTTCAATCTTTAATTACTCTTGTAGTGGGGGGGGGGGTGTTTATAAAGTGGACTTGACATGACCCCTGGGAATTGTGCCTATAAAGCTTGTTAGTTGTATGAGCTGAATCTAACGACCAACATAGGCTAGAAATCAACACCAGGTACTTAAATGTCTCGATTTAAATCGACTGCACCCAGCAAAGTCGAAGAATCTTCAAAAAGTTTTTTCTATATTTGCTGGAAACGGTGAGGATGGGAGGAAATGTAACTACAAGAAGTGATAATGATGTGAAAGCAGCGCTCAGCCAAAACCATTTTTGCATCTCCAACGAAGATAATTGTGTAGAGAAACGATGGAACTTGTTTTTCAAAATTTTAATAACTTAAAAAATGTGAGAACTTTTTTGAAGAACCCTTGTATATACTGTCCTCCATTTACCTGTGGTTAAACAAAACATTTGTGTAGTGTGCACCCTCTACTATTCTATTAAGATGGTTGATTTGCACATGAATCGTTTCTGGATGACACAAAGACTTGTGCCGATGAAATCAGTTTTTACATTTTACACCACGGAAGACCAAAATATACACAATGCGATCTTTTCATATAAGACCAGATTTTCTTAGCTTGTTCGAGTCCTGTTGTGATGTCACGTCTTGTATTTTCATCATTACAGGCTCGTGAATTGTCCGATCAGGCAGCGCCAGGATAGAAACTGTTCATTCTCTGGATCCGCCGCTGATTTCCTGGGTAGCGTCCGGCTAGTCCAGCGGTTCCTGCTTAATCCGGATGGGCGTGTGGATGTTCTGGCAGCGGCTGTCCTCCCGGCTCAGGATGTACTCGCTAAACTGAGACGAGTCCACACCACCTCCACACGATGCGACCATGCTGAAGCCTTTCTGAAACAACCTCTCCAGCACCTGAGGAAGAAAGTTTAGTCAAGATGAGAATCACTAATTGTGATATGACTGATATTATATTATTTATATATATATATATATATATATCGCCTCACAGCAAGAAGTCCCGGGTTCGATCCCCGGGTCGGACTGGGGACTTTCTGTGCGGAGTTTGCATGTTCTC
>JAOUQU010000028.1:2643199-2656976 GCA_028566735.1 Ammoglanis amapaensis
TACAATGAAATGTTTCTCTTCACATATCCCAACTTGTCTGGAAGTTGGGGGTCAGAGCGCAGGGTCAGCCGCAGTACAGCACCCCTGGAGCAGACAGGGTTAAAGGTCTTGCTCAAGGACCAGAGCAGAGCCTGGATTTGAACCCCCAACCTTTGGGTTCCCAGTCCAACGCTCTACCCACTAGGCTACACTGTCCCTCAGTTTGTGGCACAAAAGCCACTGTACACAAACTGTACGTACGAAGCAAACAGGTTAAAGAGTCTCGCTCAGTGGCAGTGGCCAGATTTGAACCGGCAGTCAGCTCAAGGCTCCAACCTCATCCTCCTCGAAATCTCCATAAAATTAATAACATCTGACTGCTCATTACTAACATAATAAATGGAGGAGCAACTGTAACAAAGCACATGCAATTTAGAGTACGAAAACAAAGCCAGCGGTCACACCCTCAGTTTTTATTGAATTTCTAGTAAAACTGGATTCCTTTTGTCTGTTAAACAAGGAAAGTGGTTTAAAGCTCCAAAATATTTAAACCACAGGTTGGGTGCATCAAGCCTAAACAATCTGCTACAAGTTGAGGTCTTTATAAGTCATTAACTCTTTATAAAATCTGGTTAATAAAATTAAATTAAAAAAAATCCTCTAATTACGTAGAAAGTCCCGAATCTAACTACCCCCCCCCCTAAAAAAATAAACTTTAAAAAATCGTCTATTGCTGTTTATCCTATGTATATCAAGTTTGGTGACAAAAATTGAAAATTTGAAGACTTGTTTTGTTTTTTAAATGGATTTAAATTGTCACGTCAATACATTTTTAAAGGTGCAGCTCCTGTTGAATCTACGATCATTATCTTTTAGCGTGAATGTCCCATCATACAAGATTTTTGGAAGCAATATAATTTTATGAAAATCTGTCCAGAAGGGACGGAGCAACTGACAATATCTCTACAATCGCATGAGCTATGTCCTGCATTTTGTAAAGTTGATTTGAGACAATATCTATTGGAAAAAGCGCTATAGAAATAAAGTTGACTTGACTTGAAAGTTGAGCTATAAATCTGAAATTTGGCAAACATACACTTGAGCCCTTTTTGTTCCATTGAGTAGATTTCTTGACTAATATATTTATTCATACACAGAATGTGTACCTGAGCAGAACATTTTAGTGTATAACAATGATCTTTCCAACTCTTAGAATTATAAGTCAGGCCATCTTGTCCATAGGAATGAAGATTCTTATGGGAGACTCTTATGGAGACTTATATCTATGGAATGATTTACAGCAAATGAATGCATATGGTTTTGAACAACATTGATAAACAAAAGGCAACTCCAAATTTATATTATTTAGCCTTTTACAGAGACAAAAAGTTCCTTTAGCAAGCAATTTATCTGTCGTCTTAAATATTCATTTGAATTGACCTAAATTGCATGTTTTTTGGATGGTGGATGGAACCCGGAGCACTTGGAGTAAACCCACACAGACATGGGATAAACAAAATAAAAGCGTATCATATGAACGCAACCTCAGTCGTACATAAAAAGTCGTAGAAACAGCCTCTGCGCCATAGGTTGACTTATCTTAGCTATGTGTCGTATTAGCTCCTGGAGGGAATCGATCAGACGCTGATGCTGATGAGCATTAAACTTCTACCAAACCAGATGTTAGGACTGCGATGATCATTGAACAACAGATCTGGGGGGTCCGACTGTCCCTGTCAACCAGCCATAACACCCAAGCCCCCCACCCCCACCCCACCTCGCAGCTCGCTTTGTACTCAGAGCCCAGAATCCTACAGCGAGAACTGCAGAGCCGCTTACTAAATGTCAGAGCCTTCAACCTGGCAAGTCCTGCTTATTCAAACAGAGCAAGGACTAAGCATGTTGCTTCCACTATTGCCTTCTTAATGTTGTCCTTGACATTTCTGCCAGCAGGAAGCACAGCGGATGTAGCCAGAAACAAACTGAGGAACATTGTGTGTTATAGAATTTTAGCTTTAAATAAGTAAAGCTTACAGACCTGAGTTAAGATAATATTAAATACTAGATCAGGGTTTAGAAACTTTTAATATCAAAAGAGCCATTTCCCCCATTCTTCAACTAAAGCTAAATAATCTGGCGCAGCAAAACATAACCCGGCTTATAAACTTTTAAAAGTTATATAGTTATGAACTCACCTACTGACATACACGAACAAAACGTGACATCACAAAGAACACAAACCAAATTCACTTTCTACACAGGCAGCATTGTGTGGCAAAAAACAAAGTTATGTTTGAATGTCAATGCATTATTAATGTTTAATATTTACAAATGTCAGTGATATTAAGAAGTTACAGTTTACTGCCTGAGCATCATGGTTAAAAGCAGAGGTGAGATTGGAACAGACGTCCTTCGGAAACTGCGTTGCCTATTAGGCTAAAGAGCAAAAGGCCATTACAAACTTTGTTCTAATGATATAGTTCCCTATATAGGTATCAACACAGCAAGGAAGCTCCCTAGATTTCCAAGCATTACCCATAACCCATTACCCAAGGGGTAACAATACACAACAATACAATTAAAAACATTAGAAAGTTAAGTCAAGGGCGGTTTAGAGGCCAGCCGTAGCCTAGTACTGGGCTAGTTATCTGAAGGATACTAGTTCAAACCAAACCACTGCTAGGTTGCTGCTGTGGGGCCCTTGAGCAAGACCCTTCACCATCAATTGGCTCAGACTGTAAATCACTTTGCTAAATGCTGTACATGTAATGTAAAATGTTTAAAAGGTCTGACAGATTCATTCTTTTTATATCATTTCTAATAGAAAATACTTTTAATATAGAAACATTTTGATGTATGAACAACACTTTTGAACCAATTAAATTCATAAATCATGGTTTGACATGTCCCAACAATATGCACTGTATAAACATGCCTTCCAACTGATTTATTTATTTGAAAACTGGTCTTGCAGCACACAAAATATACATGTAACACCCGAGACACCAATTAAATCTGGGTTTAAAGAAACTCCTGTTATTTACACAAAGCTCAAACGGTCTCTCACTGTCTTAAAAGGAAGAGAGAGGAATAAACATGCATTTACACAGAAGCCCAACAGTGGCATCTTGGTGGTAGTGGGGCTTAAACTGACAACTTTCTGGTCTCTGGTTCAGTACCTTAACCACTAAGCTGTCACTGTCCTATATTCATATTCTTGGACTATAGACTACTTAAACTAGTTATTAAGTGACTTTGGTCATTTTTATAAAGACAGAAAAAGACTTGAAAGTCGGAGAGACAGCAGAATCACTTGGGAGCGAGTACAGAAAAGAATCCTGATGATTGTCTTTCTCAAGTACTGACTAGTGTATCGAGTCGAGTGAGGTTATGTGGTACACAGCGGCGTTTGATTCGTTCTTGAACGTACCCTGGTGCTGCTCCATTTTTGGATTTACAGGCCAGCTTCTGTGTTTTGAACTGAGAATGCAGCTACTAGAAACCAGAAGGGTGAAGTGTAAGTGTTGACGTTGATTAAATTCCAGGTGAGATGCTGCCTTTTAAATAATCTGAAAAGGTTTAGAGGTGGACAAAAGAGCACCTGCCAAAAAAGGCATGCGATCGTCCAGCCGTGAGAAAAATAAGCACAAACTCTTAAACCCGCTTTACTGGAGTATTTACTGGCTTGTTAAACACAGGCTTCACTTTCAAAGTCTAATGAAGGTGAAGCAGCCTCTTAGTCAGGCCACAGACATGATTCTATCCTTACCACAATGTGTCACATGACTAAGCGGGTATTCATCCATTTTAAACGGAAATGCAACTAGAACTATAAAACGGAACCACATCTGTAACTTCTAAACCTAACCCTAATCGAGCATGTAAACTCCAGATGTATTTACAGTAAACCCCCACAAATATTTCCTAAGAATCAAAGTAAGATTACCTCTAGTTCACAGAAAGCCTATAAATTTTGAGAAAACCCAACTTAACAACTCAACAAATATCAGCGTTTACCTCTCAGATATCCATTTTAAAACCTGTAGCAATATAAAATGTTTCTTCATTTTAAATCTAAATGACTAAAAACAGCATCCATCCATCCATTATCAAGTTTTACCATATTTAGGGTCACACACTGGGTGAAAACACAGTTTTCTAGACACCTAAACAGGTCGCTAGTCTGTTGCAGGATTACAGATACAAACACACACACACATAGAGGATAAATTCAGTATCTCCAATTAACCTGACAGCATGCCTTTGGACTGTAGAAGGAAACCCATGTGAACACTGGGAAAACATGCAAGAATAAGAAAGCACTGGATTGTCTTAACCAGGAATCAAACCCGGGACTTCTTGCAATATTATTTGGCAGTGTTCTGGGAGCATGTATTTTGGGGTGTATTCATAGGCATTTCTGGGCGACATTTAAACTTCACTACTAAGAACGTAACCACAGCACATTTAAGAGGTTTAATGTATTTCGTTTCTTATTGGCTTGTGCAACCGACTTTGCAATGCACAGAACCAGACTTATTTCTTATATATTATTAAGTGTTAATCACTTCAAAATTATTTATTGGAGGTTAAATACATTTCCCTCTGTAAGACGATCATAAAACACAAGCTTTAAAACATATGTGCTTTGTATGAGTACAAGTGAGAGATCCCACAAGTCTGGTTTTCTTTGATTTAATGAAGGCCATTAGGGCTACATGTTCAGAAATCAAAATTACTGTCAATTGAAATAACAAGACGGCAAACAACGGCACAGAGCTTTCACAAGATGACATAGAGCTAAGCAGGCAATGAAAGCAAGCCTCCATGGAGGGGAACTACTCCTCGGTCATTTATTATTCACCGGCTGCACTCAGAATAACAGCCTTTGAGGAATAGTTTGACATCCCAGATGAATAATTAAAAGGTGCCCTTTCCCCCATTAAAAAAGACAGACAGATACCATTTCCATCCACTAATAGGCAGGACATTGGTCTCTGAAGACCTGCTGTGGCTTTACTAAATGGTCTAATGTTAGAAAGTTCCTAAACCATCATTTTATGTGATATTCATGCAAAAGTTCTTGGGAAAGATTTCTTTTTATAATATACTGTATTATATAAAAATTTGAACACACCTTCTCGGTCCATATTTTTTCTTGACTTCTTTTACACATTGAATACATTAATAATGAAGACATCCAAACGGAAGGAACGAATGTGAAACTATGCAGTACAAACCAAAAAAAAAGGTTTGTATTTTCATTTTACAAGTACAGTAGTAGCATTTTGCTTTGATGACAGCTTTGTGTGTCTTTCTATCTCTTAATCAGATTCTTCAGGAGCCATCGGAAATAGTTTTACAAGTCCTGAAAGATTTCCCAGGGATGCTGAGTAGATGTTGATCCCTTTGCTTTGACTCGCAGATCAATGATCTTAAATAATCTCAAGTGGGTTTAGGTCAGGTGATAGTGATGGCTCGGTCATCTGGCACCACGTATTATATCACTCCGTTTCTTGGTGAAATAACCCAGAGTTAGCATGGAGGTGTGTAAGATGTCGAAAAGACATCAAATCAAAAAATGAAATAAAAAAATAGAAAAAAAAACTTTGAATGAGAAGACGGGAGGAAGGGAAAAAGTCCAACTTTGTTCTTTTTTAACTAGTACTGTACAAATACAAATACAATTTTTATTTGTCATTACACATATACAGATGTACAGTACAACGAAATGTTTCTCTTCGCATATCCCAACTGGAAGTTGGGGGTCAGCCAACATATGGCAGACAGGGTTAAGGGTCTTGCTCAAGGACCCAACAGTGGCCGTGTAGCAGAGCCCGGACTTAAAACCCCAACCTTTGGGTTCACAGCCCAACGCTCCACCCACTAGGCTACACTGTCCCTAAAGGTATGCGTTGGCCGGGAATCGAACCTGGGTCAACAGCTTGGAAGGCAGCTATGCTAACCACTATACCTCGGCTCCTCGGCTTACAGCAAGTCATTATTGACTATATGTTGATTAAAAAAGTAAATAATCACTACTGTTATTTCATCCGACTTCACATCTAAAAAAACATTAAAAGCGCATAAACTCTTGTTACTCTACACTAAATAAGAATGTAGTATTATAATAGTATAAAATCATTTTAAATTACATAAAGTGGTTTGCATAATTCATCAAAATTCATCATTCCAATTTGTTTATGCATTGTATATGTCTATGTATCTAATTAATAATATAATATTAATGTCTTATTGAAAATGCTTCATAAATAAAGTACAGGACGGTTATTTTCAGTTTAGCCTGGAAACGAGTAAATTCTGTGTAGCCTTGACTGGAGACAAGTTAATTCAACACACTCTCCTGGAAACAATTAACGACATAGGGTGAGGTATACCTAAATATTTATTTTCTTTAGACATTAATAAAGTGGTGACAAAACTTAATAAGAAAAAGCATAAATATTTTTTAAAACATAAGGGATGAGAAAATGGGGACCTACAAACAACTTTAGGATGAGTAAAACAAATTCACTGAACTGTCCAGGCTTTAACTGGCACAGTAGATAAGTGAGTAGTGATGTTACCTCACACCAAGAAGTCTCGGGTTCGATTCTCATTTACTCAACTGTCCATGACTATGTTCAGTATAACTTTGTGAACTTCGTGTAATGAATAACAGTTTCCTGTCAAGACCGTAACTGAAGTGTAAAACATCCCAATAAACAGATTATTTTGAATTTTACCTACTGACTAACCCACAGCAACCCCAAATCTGATCCTGCGGTGGTAAACCAGACATAGATGAATGTGATGAATGCAAATCTAACATCTGCTGGCTGTTTGACGGGGCCTGCATCCAAAAGCAGATAATAACGGAGATAAGTGAATGACTTGCCTCATGCATTTAAAAAAATGTCTCTATTGTATGTGTCAGAGGGGGAACGTGTTAGTGCACAGCTGTCTTTGGACAAGAGTGAAAGTCAATTCACAGACATTTCAGTGTATAACAGATGTAAAAAATTTCACATCATTGCTTCGATTACCATGACATTTTAAATGATTACAGACCCCTTTCAGAACCCTGCAGAGGTCTTTGTACTCTTTACAATCACCGGCAACTCCTGCAACAACTTCACTGGCAACCGGTCTCCTCCTGTATTAAATACAAGACTCTTCTACTTACATAGCCTGGCCCTTCCTACCTCAGGGAACTTATCCAACCGTACACTTCCTCAGCAATCAAGAGTATTCATCGATAAGATGGACAGATGGACAAAAGAGGGTATAAATAGACCATATGTCCTCCTATCATCTGTATGAAGTGCAGGAAACATCTTCACAAAACCAAGGCAAGAAGCCACGAAGCTATTAAATAATAAAATAGTGTTTGGATTTAGTAAATAAGCCCTACTAGACTTTATATTTCAGCCTGAGTTGGTCTTTGGTAGAGGAGTGGAAGTAAGACAAGCCTGCACTATTTACAGCATGGTGAAAAATTATTTAAAGCAATCTGAGAGAAGAGCTGACAACGCCATTGACAGGTGGAGGATGGAATCACAGAATCTTGTATCTGAAAGACTTTAGACTTGTATCATGCAATGAACTTTGGCTCGTCTGTTACGCATTATAAGAGTATAGATAATAAATAGATAATAAAACTCTGCAACGTACGTTGGCTTGTCTGTAAGAGTAATAAAAGTAAATATTAAAGTAAAGTAAGTAATAAAAAAACAATCTAAACACAGGACAATGAGGCGAGCGAGAGACTTCTTTACAGGATTAAAACTCGATCTGAGGTAGAGCATTGAGTCCGACCTTTCTATTGAATCTATTGCAAATTTAATTGGCTGTATTTATATCAATCACACACAGATCATATCAACACAAAATATCAAAGGATTCTACCATTTTGGCATTTAATATTAGCACCGCATGCTGTGTGTTAGATGCAAGGTGATGTATTTGCTTTCATTCTATTCCACATCAAATGAATATGGAATAATTTTAATCTCTAATTCTGGGGTTACATGCACACTGTAGACTCCATAAAGCAAATATGGTGTCTGAATATATATATGCAAAGAGTGATACACTACACTAAGGAAGCTCCCACTACCATCAGAAGCATCGACCACAAAATATACACCTTTAATAAAAAAAATTCTCCAAATTTCAAGTAAGCAAGAGCCCAATATCTTTTCTCATTCTGACTGAAAATATAATAATAATATCATAACATGTGTCCCAACAAAAGAATCCCAACAAAATAAATTGAACACACTGGGGTCTCCGAGAAAAAAAAGGTTACGAACCGCTGTCCTACATCCAACAGATCGATGTTTTCTTTATTAGTCTGTGAGATTAGGTTCCTTTACCGAGAACAAACATCTACAGAGCAAAGATCAACAGAATCTGTAACACATCTTCTACCTAGGTATTGATTATGTGTTATAAAAAATATATAGTAACATCGTAACATATTCACTTTATTTTAACGTCACACAATTAGTAAATAAACAAACAGTTTTGCATACGTTTGTAACAACCCGAAGTCGCAGAATAGCTGTTTCTGGCAGTGCAATTATACGATAAAGCCCATAGAAATAATAGAACTGCATGATTATTTCTCTTTTTAAGTATTGTCTTGTGTTCTTTCTTTATCTGAATGGGTTTCCACTGGGTACTCCGATTTCTTACTCACGTGAACGATGTACTCCAATTTAAGTAAAGTTGTGTTACAGCCTGTCATGAACTAGCCCTCAATCCCAGTGCACCTATAAGCACAAACCCCAAACCCACCTGAACCCTGAGCAAGATGAGTGCACTATCACCTGTACAGGGTGACTCCAGCCATCACAAGCCAGCTGATGAAACAATTTCTCATTACATTACAGTTTTTCATGCTGCTTTAACCGGATCAGGGTCCGGTGGGCTTACTGGGTGCAATGCAGTAACACGTCCTTGACAGGACACCGATCCATCACATGGCCTAATCAACTGTGTAGACGCCCGACTGGCCAAAAACACAGCTGGAGATTTTAAATCCTAAAAAGATAGCATCATTTATCACCAAGCCACCTGACCACCTAGATGAAGCGGCAGGTAAACACATGTTGATAAAGCAAGATTGCCACCGAAAATCATACGCTACACCATTGATTCGGCATAGATTAAATGCAGGATGCCCTTCCTGACACAACCCACCTTATTTATCTGAGCTTGGGAATATTCAAAGACCTTACTGTGGAAGTGCAGCCCACCAGTTGTGACGGTATTAATCCAAATATCCACAATACCGATACCAACATGAGTCTTAATACTTACTGGACCCCTGAGCAAGGCTCAAGGCTTAACCGTTTTAATGCTTAGACAGTTACATTTAAGTCCATTTAAATAAAATACTCTAATGCTAAATGTTTTAAATGTAAACGTAATATAAAAATCCAGGACATTGTTTCCTGTCATGAAAGAGTAGACTGTCGGGGACCCCCCTGGCAAATCATGACCCCCCCACCACCACCACCAAACACACTCTATAGTTAAATGAACTGGACCAGAAGCTAATGTAATTATTAATGATCCCAAAAAGATTGTTTTATTATTGTTATTGGTATGTTCATCTGTATTTACTTTAGTTTAGATGTTTAAGACGTTTTATAATATATAGATGTTTTTTTAGTTTTTTGAGTAAAGATATTTAGTAAAAACCGAATTAAGTAGTGTTGAAACATGTGCAAATAAATGTATTAAAACATAAGAACAATGATGCAGACCAAACGAGCATTAATCACTCACCTCAACTGTCCATCATCACACTGAAACTCTTCTTACTTTCCCTATCAGTTGCTCCTTTATCCCCGACAACATTATAACCGTTCCCGCGCTCCAAAAGCTCAACATTTACACCACATACAACGACTTAGAGGATGATTATCTTCTATCCCAGAGCCTCGGTCCTGCCCCGTGTGTTATGAACTATGATAGGAGGTGGTTGTGAGAGAGGAGAATCTCAGCGTCTCTCTCGCCTCTCTCGCCCTCGGTGCTCCCGAACAGCTGAAGTGAAAGCGACTCGCGTCGGCGCATGCGCACTGGCATCCGCGCGCTCCCTCGAGACAGCAGTTAGCTTACATTGCCAAGCAACACGTTCAGCACGCGCGCCCCAAAATACCAAAGAAACTCGCGCGCTGCTAAAACGTGCTTTAAACAAAACGAGGCACTTTTATATTTACTTTAATTTAACGGTCTTAATTACACACACGCATGGCTCAAACAATAGATTATAAATGCCCATGCAATTTGTAATACGACTAATGCGTTTGGATTTTAATTACTGACGATCCCTCATTGCAACCAGCCCAGTTCCAAATAAAGACCATAAACACATAAAAATTTTAATTGCATGAAGAGAAACAACAATGGGATGAAAAGTGGACGTGATAAACAAGGTGGCTGATAAATCTGTGAACTATAAGTGCAAAGTGCACACAAATGTAGTGCAAACAAGAATAATTTAGCAATAGTAATAATAACATATCAGATAATCCTTGGTTATAGCACTGTCGCCTCACAGCGAGAAGTCCCGGGTTCGATCCCCGGGTCGGGCCGGGGACTTTCTGTCCGGAGTTTGCTTGTTCTCCCCGTGTCAGCGTGGGTTTCCTCCAGGTACTCCGGTTTCCTCCCACAGTCCAAAAACATGCACTAGGTTGATATAGGTTCTACCCATTCTTTATAGATTATTACTTTAAGACAGATATCTTATAAATCTTAAAACCAGTAATTTTATAGACCAGAATACATCTTTTATTTTACCTAACTAGGGACCACTTTCATGGCAAAGCCCAACACAATGTCGCAAACAAAGGAAAATAATATATGACTAACATTGCCGTGTGTCTCTGCTGTTTATGGCTAATTATTTACAATAGGACTAAACATCTGCTAAAGAAGTGGGCTGCCAGGTCATTAAATCACAACTAGCATTTGCATTTGAATGTAAAAAGTACAACATGTGCTTTAACATCACAGTTAAGAAAAATTGTGACATTGTTTTTGCTAGTTACACTTCTCAATATAAAATCTGACCATAGTAGCTTGTTTCTGTGATATCTTTATACATGTAGTTCAAATATTATACAGTATATAGAGCTCAAATATGTTACAAAATATAATCCACAAAAAGTGTTTAGCTTTTAGCTCATCAGAAACAAGATTTCCAATCATTTTTTGACAACTGATTCAAGTCAAGTCCATTTTATTTGTGTAACTTTTCATAACATACAGGCGGCACAAAGCAAGAAGTCCCGGGTTCGATCCCCGGGTCGGGCCGGGGACTTTCTGTCCGGAGTTTGCTTGTTCTCCCAGTGTCAGCGTGGGTTTCCTACGGGTGCTCCGGTTTCCTCCCACAGTCCAAAAACATGCACTAGGTTGATCGGAAATGTGTAAAAATTGTCCGGTAGCCTCACACATAAGATCCCTGTAGCAATACGGGGTTGGAGGGACAATGTAGCCTAGTGGGTAGAGCGTTGGGCTAGGAACCCAAAGGTTGGGGGTTCAAATCCAGCCTCTGCTACTCAGCCACTGTTGGGTCCTTGAGCAAGACCCCTAACCCTGTCTGCTCCAAGGTCGCCGTACGTTGGCTGACCCCATCTTCCAGATTGGGATATGCGAAGAGAAACGTTGTACTGTACATATGTACATGACAAATAAAATTTGTCTTAGAGAAAGACCTGGCAACCTACTCTGTAAAAATAATTGCTGAGCAACTCTGGGGATCGGTAGCGCCCAACAGAGGAAACGACTGTTTCAAAGAGAAATACACTGTTTCAAAGCAGCTTAAAGATTTTAGAAGCTCCCTATTTGTTTAACCCTGTTAAACAAAGTTCAACAGTGACAAATTCATGGACAAACCTTGAGAGGAATCGGATTTAGCAGAGACCCGTGCTTCTGGAGTGGACTAGAAGATACTTCATACACAACATTCACCTACAAGTTAGAACTAGAAAAAGTCTTAAACAAATAGTTTGGAGTTCCTCATTCTTCAGGACATTCCAGACCCCCATCTAATCTAGAAAGAGCAGCATTGTTGGAAGTCTTATCCTCCGGAGGGTAAACAACTTTTGATCAGAACAATCTCTGAGTAAAAATACAATGGATGCAGATAAAAGTGAAATTATTACTAAACCCTTATAAATGAGGGATTATATAAATATTATATCGGCACCCATCATACTCACCGCCATCAAACTTGACTGACTGGACATGAGAATCAAATCAACAGTGACCCAAGATCCCTGATTACCATAAAGTTCTGTGACATTGTCAATTTTTGGTGTTGACAACCCCGGTCCTGGAGGTCAGAAATCAGAAGCAGTCATGAAATCTGACAGGTTTGAGAGCACCCGACTGCCCATATACTCGACGTCCAAGCCCGAGCCACACACCCCTAGTTTAAAAGACTAATGAAAAGCTGGAGTAAAAAAATATGTTTTCTCTTCAATATCATCAAGCGCTGTGTGCCAAAGTCTTTTAGTAAGAAGATGCACTAAACAGATCATCATCCCTCCGAGTTTTAAATATTAAATGACTTTCGACATGCGAGTGGATATAAAATTAAATGGACATAGTGCTTTATAATGCCCTTTTCAGCATCCAGTAATCTAGCAGCTTAGCCTCTTATTATTCCTGATAGCTCTAATCTAATGTATATAACTATGAACAGACTACACTGAGCTCAAATATACTGTCAAAAGTAACTCAACTCTGGGATGCAGAATCCTTCAGTACGAATACATTTAACATATGTATTTAAATGTCCGTACTCTTTTTTTTATAGATTTTAATTAGGTGGATTAGATTTTTTCACTGCATACAGAATCGAGAGTCTTAACCCTGTGGAGCGAATCTCTGTGTTGCCTGTTTGCTGGGTGCTCAACACAGAACTATAGCTCGGAGAAAGAAACGATGACCTACTCTGTAAAAACTATCACCGTAAAACTCAATCAACCACTTTTTTTATTTTTTATTACTAAGCAATGTATTCAGTAGTGAAGAAATGTATTGAATCTTACTTCACTTTATAAAAATATTTGGTTCGTTATTATGAGCAGGACAGCACAGCGGCTCAGTAGAGTCACACCAATACAAGATTTAAGATTTGGATTCCAGTTAAAGCGATCTGGGTCCTTTCTGTATTAAGTTTGCATGTTCTCTCCATACCATACAGGAACTCGAGTTTCCTCCACCTGAATATATTTGTATTTTGCCGATCAAAAACATAATTAAAAAATTCAAAGATAAGCTGTTGTCCTAAACTATGCGAAAATACCATAACTTCATTTCCTCCTAATGAGTAAAGTCAGTGTAGTTTTAAGTTGGACTTAGAGAAGTCAAGATCTGAAGTCAAGTACTGGCGTTAATGAGGACTATAAAGTCATGCCACGAAGTTAAATAATATGCATATAACCACTAATCTTATCTATTTTAGAACCAGAATACCTTTAACCTCTAGAGACCCTGCATCCTCATATGAGGACATTACATTTCTGGTTCTCTGCACCATTGTTTACTCTTTGGCCTCATATGAAAGCACTTTTGTTTATGTATTCTAATGTTTACAGTTTCAATCAAACAGTTTTGTTCTTTGTTAGCCAATTGTTTCTTAATTTTAGACCTACTGTCTCCATACGAGGACATCGTACATGAAGCCGTTTTTAGTAAAAAACTAAACAAAATATAATTTTTATGCTTGTTAGGTCCTACTAATCACAAATAGCTAGACGAAATAAAAAACGCACAT
>JAOUQU010000028.1:2685444-2698581 GCA_028566735.1 Ammoglanis amapaensis
ACCCCGAAAGTAAGACATAGTGGGGCTTTTGGGGATAAAAAGAAAGTAAGACACTGTCTTACTTTCGGGGAAACACGATAGTAGCAGCGAAGTGAAAATACAGGATTGTGGTCGTTAACCGGTCACGGGGTTCCACTGTATCTGGGAAATCTGTGATTTTTGGAAAACAACCACTGAACCAAATGAAAGAAAGTTATTACATGCTCTTATGCATTGCTATTTTATTAAAGCACTGATTTCATTTGTTTTCCCCGTTCATTCATGTCTGTAAATGGACTGAACATGTTGCTTGTTGTTTCAGAGTTCACTCCTGGACCTGAAGGAACACGCATCATCCTTAGCATCATCTGGGCTGAAGAAAGACTCCAAACTGAAGACTCTAGAAATTGCTCTCGAGCAGAGGAGGGAAGAGTGCACTAAACTAGAGGGTCAGCTAAAGAGGGTGAGTAATAAAGACATTGCTGTAATCGGTGATTCGTGATGACATCACAAGATTCATATTCACACATAATCGCCAGGCACACAATGCAGCTGTTGAAGCTCAGGTCAACACTGAGATCTCTAAACGGATCTCTTCACTGGAATCCGACGTGTCCCGGCACAGAGAGGAGTCTGGGAAAGCGCAGGCTGAAGTCGACCGTCTGTTGGACATCCTGCGGCAGATGGAGAATGAGAAGAACGACAAGGACAGAAAGATCAGCGAGCTTGAGAGGTCAGCTGATTTTACTCTGTCCGGCTGGAGGGGGCGCTCATTTATCACTGTCAGGATCAGATCAGTGTCTGTTCAGACATGTTCATGTTCTCTGTGAAATCATTATCTATTATCATGCTTTTTTGCTTATGATATTTGCTTTATATCTATATTTTTTGCTTTACATCTATTTTAGTTCAGCCTTCACTAATGTGCATTTGAACATTTGCTCTTGTCTCCCTTCTTTATCGCTTTGTTATTTGGAATTCTGCACCTAGTGTGTCTTCCAGGTTAGTACACACAGTACATGGACATCTCACAGACCCATAATCATGCCAGTATGAATATTTGCCTCTGTGTTAAATGTATTCAGCATTCTTGATAGAAACTTCATGTACATAATTCATAGAAGTTCAAAAACATTTTCCACACATTTACATCTATAAGAAAAGTCGGTTTACTCAAAGCTATTCATCGGAAAAAAAGTTGCATGTTCGCTTTATTTTATCTCCTTTCTTCAGGCAGATAAAGGAGCAGGGAAAGAAACCTGCTGGAAAACACAGGGAGCCGACTGGCAGGGGTCGTAATGTCAGTGACGGCTCCCAGCAGGTGAGATAACCAGAGCAAAGCCATTAATTCCAATGAATGCGACAAGTTCCTATTATACTATCAGATAACCCAAGTAAACACATATAAATTATATAAAAATCAAAAGTACATACTAGTACAAATTAATCTTAGTAATAAATTAAACAAATTCAGAAATGCTGAACTGTATGAATAAGCAAACATGAATGCTACTGCTAATAAAGAAACCAGAAAACAAACAATATAAATTTAAAAACAGGTGTAACATAAAATATTTATAAGAGATGTGGTACAGTTTGAAGATAGGATTAAGTCTGGGACTAGGGTATGGTTTTGGTTTATAGATGGGGCTGGAGCTTTGGGTAGCTCTAAGGTTAAGGCTGGGGTTGGATTAAGGGTACAATTAATTATTTATTTAGCTTTTAACATCATGTTTTGTATCTTTGTATTTGTATAAGGACTGTGGGACACAGGGAGAACAGATTAAGGTTAGAACTAGGTTTCGAGTTTGAGCTAAGATTAGGGCTGGGGTTAGGGTTAGGGTTAGAGCTATGGTTAGGGATGGGGGTAAGGTTTAGGCTGTGGATTAGGCAATAGGTAATATGGTCAGGATTGGAGCTTTGGGCTAGATTTTGGGGTTAGTGGTAGGTCGAAGGATAGGGTTAGAGCTAGGGTTAGGCTTTGAGCTTGGATTATCCACTGTGTCTGTTAAACAATTTAAATTTGACTTTGACATCAGAAGGGGAATATTTTCAGGTCTGATGGATCAAAAATGGAACTGTTTACTGTGACTGGCAAATAACAGACGCTGCACATCACCTGGATATTGATGCTAAACTGTCCATTAGGGATTCGGCATTATTTAATCTTTAGACACGTATGGATTTTTCCTCATCACTTTGTGTTCTGTGCCCAATTTATCTTAGGAATCGTTAAGGCAGAAGGCTGAGCGCATTGAGGAGCTGGAGGAGGCGCTGAGAGAAAGCGTCCAGATGACGGCAGAAAGAGAGATGGTCCTGGCCCAGGAGGAAGCTGCACGTAACCACCAGGAGAAACAGGCTAGAGATTATTTTGTCTGCACAAACATATGAATTTGTACCAACCCAAATCTCTAGCGATTTTTATAAAATCACACGAAAGATACAAGGCCGATTTACCAAATAAAGACTACCCTCATCTGCACTGGTACAACAAGTATGTCAGTAATACATATATTACGTGGTCCTTGGGTTACCAATGGTACACAAGTTTAACACACAAATACAATTTAGTACAAGCAAATTTAAGGTTACAAACCAACACAAACAAAACTGCAGCTGTGAATACACATGTCTGGTGTGGTGGGTAGCTCTAGCCAGGGGAGCAGTTAGGGGTTCGTTGCCTTGCTCAAGAGCACTTCAGTCATAGCCTGTTGACTCTCTGAATCAAACCCTTTCACCCTTTCAATCACAACCACCAGGCCACGGCTGCCCCTACAGGCTGTGTATGTAGGATCACAATTAAAAAAGTAACGGTCCAGTTTTACAGCTCAATGATGCTTTATAACTGCTTATTATTAATAATGACCTCTAAGGCATTGACAACCTAATTAATAACACTTTATCAGTGCAAGGTTGCAACCATACCGTGGTTGTATAGCCATAGCTGTTTTACTGCATCTTGTGTGTTTACTAGATGGAGGAGTTGCTTGGAGCAATGGAGAAAGTAAAGCAGGAACTTGAATCCATGAAGGCCAAGATGTCGTCCACACAGCAGTCTTTGGCAGAGAAGGAGGCTCATCTGACCACCCTGAGGGCTGAGAGAAGGAGACATCTGGAGGAGGTGCTGGAGATGAAGTAAGCACTGATTAATCTTCGTCGAATACACTGAACTCCTGAACAGGTCACAAGTCTGTTGCAAGGTACAGACACAAACACACACACGTACACACACACGTGCACATTCCTGATGCATCATTACATCCCTGCTTACCAAGCTAACACAATAAAAACCGTGTACTGAAGTGACACAAACTAAAATGTAATATGTAAATGATAATAACTGTAAAACCCGCTTGGGTTTCTGGGGGATTCAACAGAACACATGACCTTTTTGAATTCATACTTGTTGTGCATTACAGACAGGAGGCCTTGTTGGCCGCCATCAGTGAGAAGGATGCTAACATTGCTCTGCTGGAGCTGTCCTCATCCAAAAAGAAAAAGACGCAAGAGGAAGTGGCGCAGCTGCGTAGAGAGAAGGACCGTCTGGTACAGCAGCTCAAACAGCAGGTATGATCCACGTGGTAGGAATCTAGCTGTGTGTGTGTGTGTGTGTGTGTGTGTGTGTGTGTGTGTGTGTGTGTGTGTGTGTGTGTGTGTGTGTGTGTGTGTGTACTTGTGAGAGGCATTTCTTTAAGGTCGAGTTAATTGTTTTCACTGGACATCATTCAATCTTCTCTTGAATAACTTATTAATAAAATGTTAGTTTTTCTATCACTTCTATTATACTTATTATTAAATCAAATATTTGACACTGTTACTGTTACCTACCCCCAAATCTCCCGAACTAAGTAGCATAATACCGTAATCACGTAACTGTGATTATAATATAGTTATAATATATTATATATATAATAATAATCATTATAACAACAAGAATATAGCACTGAAACTGTCCTCCAACAACTGGTCATGACTTGAACCTCACAACCATCCATCCAATTATTATGCCAATAATTTTTTATTTAGATATTTCGACCAGAGGTGGAAATAATGTTTACCCTGCTTTGTTGTAGGTAGGAAATATAGCCCCCATGATCCAATGAGTGGAGCACTTTTATCTGAAATGGCAAATCCTGCTTTCTTCTAGACACAGAATCGGATGAAGCTCATGACGGACAATTACGATGATGGCCACCTAAAAACACAACCTGACCAGATCAACCACAAACCGCCCAAATCACCCGACCAGGTTACACTGCACCTTTCAAATACGACATTGGTGTGTTTTTCTTTGTAATTTTAAAAGGCGAAATATATATGGAAAATATAAATGGTAACGAAATATTCACCATTCATATAAGCATACTCTTCACTGCAAGGTCAGAGATGGGGTCAGTTTATTTTTTTTTCTTTGCTGTATTAGTTTTGATATTTAATGGATTTAATGGAGACTCGGTATAAGAATGTTCATTTCCTGTCTTGTTGCCAGCATAAATAAAATGAAACTGACCCCAACTCTAATGCAGACTCATCTCTCTCAGTGAATCACGTCTCCTGGTTGTTTCTCTAAGTCACATGGGAAGAAGTCGACCCTAAGTACAGATCCAGGATCAGTTGACCCTGTAGTTAATCGTATGAGGTGGTGCAGAAGTGCCGAACTGAATCTGGGTCTGCACTTGGCGGTCACTTCTACCTGGAACACTTCTACCTGCGCACTAACCAGATCTTCTTTCCCATGCTGCACTTGGCTGAACCCCTGCCATCTTAACCAATAGGATGATGAGGAGGGCATTTGGGCGTAGCCACTCTGGCAGCCATTTTTTTGTTTTAGAAGGGTGAGCACTTGTTTGATGTTCATGTAAAAGCCAAACTCAGCTGCCCTTTTCCTCCCCATGTCATGCCATCTCCTGCCCACCTTGCTATGCTTGTATTAAACACACCCAAACGTGAACACCCAAAAGTTCAGCTGTATTACTGTATAACTCGTTAGTGGTTCACAGAGGTGCCAGAAGTATAACAACTGTTTACTCAAACTGGTTATAATATTATCTTCAGGTTAAACCTAAATCTTTGGTTTGTACACGTTGCGTTTGCAATATCAAAGTCAAAAATACTTTGTTTAATTACTTAATTGCTGGGGCAGTAGTCAAACAAAAACTACTTTAATCTAATGAGAATATAAACTTCAAAATCGACATTGCATAATAATAATAATAATAATTAGTAGTATTAGTGGTAATATTATTATTAGTGGTTGTAGTAGTATTGGTGGTGGTGGTGGTGATGGTGTGGTTACTAGTAGTAGTGTAAATTAGCTAGCTGCAATCTTCAGTAACAAGTCTGTACCAGAGTTAGAGTTGTATATATATATATATAAATATTGAATTGAATTCATATTAAATCTCGACTCTGCCTGCTGGCTAGGATGAGTAGCCACACGAACAATGTTTGGCCTCTCGTTGATACATGGGGCGAGATTAAGCTGATGTTGTCTCTGCCTGTACAGAGACGAGGGTGTGTCTCTCCATACACGATGCTGATTCATGTACGTACTCCGTAAAGTGTTGGTGAAAAAAGGCATATGGCTGCCGTCCACATGTCGGAGGGGGAGGGGGATAGATTTGTTCTGTTCAATTATAGCCGATGATAGCATTAGAATTTTTATGTCTTGAGAAAAGAGGGAGACGATGCATAAACAAAGTAATTGTTTTGCGAAGGAATAAACGTTTGTATATAACGACAGTGTAAACAGAACTAACACTGATACTTCTCACCTCTGTTGGTTCATTGAGCCGATATAGTTTAATGTAAATAATATAGTCTCAATATCTTTTTGCCCTCTGTTTATTTAGACCGGTCTCTCATATGTGTGGCGTTCTGAATCTGCATGAAACATTTGCTTGCTGTCTTTCTCTATTTCCATCATTCAACATCCAAACAAATTCATCTAACATCTGTAAATTAAGTCCACAGTTTACAAGTGGAATAAACACGGTGGCGTTTTTGCCGTACTTGCAAAGCATATTTCACTCTCACTCACTTAATTTTCTTATCCACTTATCCAATCAGGGTTTTGGGTGCTTCTGGACCCTATGCCAGGTTTCCAACGTGTGCAATGCGTACAGAAACACCCTGGATGTGGCGCTAGTCCATAGATAATAGAGTGTCCTCTATTTACCTGCATGAATTCGGACCTCGGTGGGAGGAAACCCGAGTACATGGAGGAAACCCATGCAGACACGGGGAGAACATGCAAACTCCACACCCTGGAATCGAACTGGGACTTGTTGCTGTGAGGTGACAGTGTTAACTAAGCCACTAAGCCACCGTGACGCCCATAATAATAACTATAAGAACGAATCTTTTAAACTAACGTAATTAAAATGAATTCCGTCGAGCTCCCACTGTAGAGCTTACGCTTAAGTCGATTATACCAGTGATTAGCACATTGCACCCGTACAAACACAGAATGACTGGATGAATTTAGTGTATTATAGCTTTAGAAACAAACGTTTACATTTTTTTTTGCTTTGTTAAAAAAAAAGAATAAAAGAACAGATGTTACTGGAGTATAAACTCTTTTTTACATTACTTTGTGATTTCACTGATGGCACAGCATGTGTTTGCTGCTTTGTTTTAGTAAGTCTCCGCCCCTATTCTGTTTTTTATTTTTATTTTTGCATTCATATTGTCTCATTTCCCGGATCAGGTTATTCATATTCAATAAGTGAATCTGTTTGTTTTGTGCAGTCGTGACCGATCCATCATGAGCAGTGTTTATCCTTTATTCATCCCCCCCCCATCTCCCCCCATTGTTCTTTACTTCTAGTCTATTATTATTTTCATGTTTATTTATATGGAATATGTTGTTGTCGATGGATTACTGTACATAGATGTTTCTGATTCTTGATACAGATTTTTTTAAATGAGAACATGTTGTTCGAGGCGTCACATTCGGTAGCTCAGGACTGATAATAGGAGCTAATGAAGTGCCACCTGAATAAACTAAAACTTACATTTAGTCCTGGATTTAAAACCCTCGTGATTAATGCTCGAACATTTGTATGTTTGTGACAGGAGTTATTTGTTATGCAGAGAGAAATCACCAGCTGTAGTGAATCATAATCACAGATGACACATCATGAGGACACATTATCAAGTGAAACGATTTAATCAGATCTTCGAATGAACTCGGATACCAGATGATCGAAAGTATCTAGACATCTATCCATGAGAATCTTTTCAAAGTCATATTAATTTACACGACGATCGATCAGATGTCCAGTTCATCCAGGGTGGATAAGATCAGGCCTCATAATGGCAGAGACACCCGGCACCAAGAATACAAACGTTGTTTCCACAATGTTAGAACGATACAGTTGTGGGTGAGATGGAAAGAAGTGGACTAAATGCTGTAAATGAATGCGGTCGTGTTTGTAATTGACTTGAACCGTTCATGATACGCATGTTCGCATGCCATGTAGCTTTAAGAGATATTAATGAGATGCCTTCGTTAATGATGCTTTCATTTTCTCAAATTTCAGTGAAGATATCAAAAAACGAATATAGAATTAGACGATGCATGTGACCCTTGTGTGCTTTTGCGAATCGATCCCTGTCAGGCTTTTAGAGGCTGGTATGTATGAGTAACCGTGTGTGTGTGTGTGTGTGTGTGTGTGTGTGTGTGGTGTGTAGATGAAAGCTGGGCGGAGAACTACAGTGCACAGGAGCTTACGTTAATCAACTGAGAGAACCACACCGCATGAGAGGAACCATCTCTTCCAGAACCCATCTTGTCCTGTATAATACAAGCTTGTCTACATCTTTCTAACCTAAGAAAAAGCCTCGCACACCAACCATTACTGGTAACTAACATCTTCAACTTAGATCTTGAAAATCTTTGGCTACAATTGCAGTTTGGGACCTGTCTGTTTTGTAACTTGTAGTGTGACATGGGTTACATAGTATGGCAGTCTGGAGAGTAATTCAAGGGGGGGGGGGGTAGAATTAAAACTGACTTGTTCCTGCTGACTTGATTCGAAATAACTCTGCACTTGTTAGGAATCGTAAGACAGTAATGCAGGGACTCTTTAAATGCCTCACACGCACACACCAGGAGCCGGACGCAGAGGACTAATTTAACAAAAACTGCCATCTTAATAACATAAATAAAACAGAACACAAACTAACACACCGGAAACGGAAACACAAACAATGATCTGGCCTCGAGCTTGGGGAAAGACAGGCTTAAATATACAAGACTATTAGTCCTCTACAATTGCCCTCAGGTGTGCCTCGTCAGGGTGTGACGACCGGAGGGGGCGTGACCGGGGGCTAAACACGTCCGGTGTGGGAAACACCGTCCCTCACATCACTACACTGTTTATTAATATAAATGTTTACTTGGCTCTAGTGCAAAGTCATACTGCCAACTGAAAATACTAGTCAATAGCAGAAAATAAAATTCTTGTATGTTTTGTTGTTGTATTTATTTTAGTTTTAATCTTCTATTTGGCAATAATGTAAAATCTGTACAATACTAATATGATCTTTACCTTTGAATACTGATATGATTTCTTTTCTTTAAATCCTGATCTAGTTTCATTGGAACCTGGATGCTGAGAGTCAGACTGTAGCTGGGACGCCAACCTGGACCTTATAAAGGAACAAAACCCACCGAATCTTTGACTCCACCAGTGGAAGCACCAGCCATGATCTGACTCTCTTTTAGCCATTTGTCTCCCTGCCCGGTTCTGTCCTCTCGTCTCAGCTTTTACACTCTACAGAGCACATCAAGCCTAAAATAATCACTCCTGTTGTCTTAAATGCCCCAAACAGGAATTATTGGTGTGTTAGGGTATAAAATAAATCTCATTTTATTGATGTTATATCTGTATATATCTAACTTTCTTTGTACATAAAGCTTAGTTGTGATTAGCAAATAAAAAAAGTTGTTGTATTAACTACTGTTAAAATAAAAGGAATGTACTGTTGCGATGCTGAATATCAGTAGCAGAGCTACTAGACGCTTGATATGTGGGGGTGACAACGGAAGTGTAAAGTCAGTCGACTCGTAGATCTGTTATCATAAAAAGATCAGACCAAAATTCATAGCTGTAATACTGTCGTTGTGTCAGAAACGAACGGCTAAACAGAAGCAGTTGGGGGTGTATAATCAGGAAGCAAAAAGCTGATGCAAGTGCAACTTTTTCTGTCTGGTCATGATGCCAACGTGAGAAACAAGGAAAACAGAAAGTGGTCTTCAGGATCCTCAGTTTTACACATTGCGTAGGTGGCGTGCACTAGTCTTGGGCACGCAGACTGCTGTCAATCCAGCAGATCTTGCTAGACCAAAACATGCTACTTAAGTATATTTAAAAAAAATAATACCAAAAGAAGAAATAATTAAACGGAATCAGTGCAGGAAAGTCTTTCCAAAATGTCCTGATTGGGGCTTTTTTGCTGATGCAGATGTCATGTTTAGCAGTGTTAGCAGAATTGATTATTACCCTGCAACCTGATGGGTGGTGCTATGTAAACATTTCCAACGTAACTAAAATACAATCAGTTCTACGATGCTGGCATGCTACTTCGACAGCTGCATCTGCAAAAGACTTTCCGCATCGTCGTTTAGGTAGACATCTACCTTATTGCACTTTCTTTACTGGTTGTATGCTTTTTGATGATATGTAACTGAAGAACTTTAGGATATAAATATTGTACAAGTGTTGAAAGAGAAACATCTCACCACGTCCGACAGTGGTGCAAAATCAGGTACTGTACATGTCACTTAATTCTGACTTAACACAGCTGCTAAAATCTATAGTCTTATAATGTATAATGTGTTTTTTGTAGTGTTCATGACGGTCATACAACTCTTGTGAGGTGGACGTGTTTTAATTCTCTGTATAAGCATAAGAAGCACAGAGTTCCACTGTAGCAGCTCTTACAGTATCATAGGTTCAGATTAACATTCGAGCAGATCTACAGGTCCGGTTTAGGAGAGCACATTGCTGGTTTTATGTACTCTCATAAACTGAAATCATGTTTACTCTTCTAGTGACTTTTTTTTTAAATGTTGCATTGTGGACAAATGTCATTGTGTAAAGAAAAGAAGTTCTAACAAAATAAACATGGGATGAGATAAAAAAAAAACAGTATGTAAAGACACGGGTATGAGCATACTGACTTTGTATAGATGTTTATGTATATAGTAAAAATGTATTATCAGTGCTTTCACTCTTTGGGTTTTTATTGAAGTGTTTGTGTGTGTTTACCCGGTTCCAGTCATTTCCGACTCTTGGGTCACTCTGTGGACCGCTACCGATCCCCAGAGTTACTCAGCAATTGTTTTTTCCAGAGTAGGTTGCCAGATCTTTCTCTAACCCTGTATCGCTAAAGGGATCTTGTAAATCTATAAAACAATTTTACACATCTCTGATCAACCTAGTGCATGTTTTTCGACTGTGGGAGGAAACCGGAGGACCCGGAGAAAACCCACGCTGAGACGGGGAGAACGGTGTGTGAGTATAGATGTTACTAAAATGGACATTCAATAGTCAACATTGAGGCAAGATGAGACCTGCATGTTATAAAACCTTAATAACTTATACTTCAAGTTGTGATGAGACTATGAAACAGTTATGATTGGACCATCCTCTGAAAACAGAGGGTATATATCTTCAGGAATGTGACTGTGTTGTAATAGTGAACTGTGTACAGTACAGACTGTGCTCGTCTCTTCTGTTAGAACTTAAACATGAAAGCAAGTTTAACCTCGTGACTGATGTGTGATCTCCAGGACTGGTCTGGGTGCTGACACAAGAATGGTCTGGATAGATCATGTCTTTCTGTATTAGATACAGCATTGTGTGGGAACATATTTCCAATGAGAAACAGCTGGCATCAGTGGAAAATCAGACAGGGCACATATGCCGTGTTGGACAGAATGGGGAGCAGTTAATATATACTGAAGGATTGGATAAAAAAGAAGAAATTGTTATTCACGAATGTCCATAACAGTTAAAACTATTAAAAAAATAATATTTTGTAAATGTCCACTCAGTGCCTCGACCCTGTCACTCAGTAGTAGTTAAAGAAGACTCTACGACAGTGTAGAGACAAGAAACAAACACAAGAACCATGTATCAGAACCAATGTTTCTATGTAGCACTGACAAGCATATTTTAATCTAACATTTTATCAGTATTGACCAACCTCAGGACCAAGAGGTTTAATAATTATTTAATGTTTTCAGAAACAGCAGCAGAGAACATATTGGCTATGAACCAAACATGTTTATTTCGGTTGACTGATTTAATGTATACACTAAGAACTCGCCGAGTGCTAATGTGGGTGCACTCCACCAACCCTGATACCAACACGCCACCAGTAGACTAAACAGAACTTTTGTTTTACACTTAGAATGCATTGAAACACACAATTTGCAGAAAGTCTTTCCAATTTAAGGAATGTCTGCATTCTAATGTCTGCAAATAAACCGATGTAGAAATGGTGTGCAAACTGCCCAGTAGAACATTTTGGTATTCACTAAATCTAAATGTGTGAGACAGCAAGGCAGGGATTGTTTATTCATCGAGATACTGTGTGTTTATCAGGTCCGGACAATATTTTGCTAAAACTTTTTTGTTATATTTTTGTGTTCAAAATTTAGATTAAGATCTAAAGATTTTGTGGCATTGTGCCATAACTTCTATTCACACCAAGATACTTAAAAGTAATAATTAAAGATCTATAAGGATTCGGTCTATAAGAATCAATACGAATCGATTTACTTGGGCGACGCTTTTGAATCAGTGAATCTTTACTTTACACAGCAGGGGGCGCTGGTGTTATATCTTAAAAACACAATACATGACTAGTATTTGAGGTAATATTGTTTAGATAAATAAAAGATAATCACAAATAATTTATTGTTACCTTCATAGTATTTTTGTTTTATTGCTAAGAATGATTGTAACTTTCTTCTTCTAATATTTAAGAATTTAAGTTTAATTCCAGCTTCATAAAACAAATCAGTAGATGGAAGTTATTGTATAAATAACCTTATAATATAATATCATGTAATAGATTAAGGACTCTCGGCGTTGTGCAGAATACCCAGTGATTACAAATCAGGATTTGTCCGAACCCATCATTACTCTGATCAGGACAACACTTTTTATTGAATACTGATTAAATAACAATGAAATAAATCATTTTAAAAAACAAATGAGAGCCTAAATTAAATACTGAACATATTAGTATGAGTGGCACAGTTGGGGTGGGTGCTGATCATCTGGACTTAGATTCCAACCTTGTTCTGGTAAGTGTATGATGTGTATTTGGCATATTCCCCTGGCTGTGATGGTCTCCAGATCATCAGCTTTCCTCCAACTGCTAAATTTGTCCCGAGTGTGTTGTGCTCTGATACAAACTGGTACCTCGTCTGGATGGTACCGTATCCACAGCAACCTTGATCAGGATGAGAGCAAAAAATGTTTTAAAGGAATTGTGTTGCGTAGTTGTTTTGTACACTGAACTGATCTGAGCCAATACCAAATCAAAGCCAGCCAGTTGGAAATAGCGTGTGGTGGTCAATTTCAAGCATGGAACAGCAATAGAACATTTGCTAAGGGCTAAAATGGTGCAAAAGTCATATTATCTGATGTTCATGTTAGTTAGTCGATTCCACCAGGATGGTTGTTTTACCCCATAGTCTTACAGATGACAAAACAGTTTAGGGAGGAGTACTGCAGACATTCAATGCAAAATAGCCATGAAAGGTTTTGTCTGCTAAGAATCACGTATCACCATCGGGGAGAAACTATTCATCTTCTGATGGAGACAAAATCAGTGGATTATTGCCACTCAAACGTCAAATGTTTGTCTTAGCTGGTTTATGGAAAAAACGTGTAATAGTGTTTACATAGCTGGAGACAGTGTTGAGCCATCCAAGGTTGAATTTGAGCCAGGATATGTGGGCACCTTACAGAAATAGCCCTAACCATACATGGTAATGTCTTTGTGATTACTTTCATAAAGTAGCTAGACGTCTATCAGGATGAAAAATCAACGAAGTATGTTAGTCGTGCTTATTATTAATGCATTTTCTAAATGCTATTTTACCCCCCCCCCCTTACACACAAACACACAACC
>JAOUQU010000028.1:2701402-2718101 GCA_028566735.1 Ammoglanis amapaensis
ACTATGATACCTTGGACGATGTAGGTAAAGTGTTTATACCAATTGGCAACTCTTGTGCTAATATAAATTATACGCTTATTGTGCAACTGAAATAATTATAAACTATTTCAAGTGTTGGATTATTGTCAGTGGTCACAGGTCAATAAGTATCCTGTTGCTCTTTTTGACCACATTTAGGGCTCAAAAAAAGCAGACCCAGGACTGCAGGCAACATTTACTTTATCCTGCCGGACAGAAGCAGGTTGGACCTCTGTTGGAAAGCATTTGAACGATATAATGGATTTTAAATTGAATCCTGAGCCTGTACTGTCCAAAATGGAAGGTGTGTCAGAGTTTACAGAGTATATTTCTGAGACTGTAGATGTACCATCTCCTTTTGACTTACTGGAGCCACCCACATCTGGAGGATTCCTTAAGCTTTCCAAGCCTTGCTGCTACATTTTCCCCGGGGGGAGAGGAGACTCTGCTCTCTTTGCAGTCAATGGCTTTAATATTTTGATTGATGGTGGCTCTGAGAGAAGGTCATGTTTTTGGAAGCTTGTCAGACACTTGGACCGAATTGATTCCGTTCTACTCACCCATATTGGCGCTGACAACCTCCCTGGTATAAATGGACTTCTACAGAGAAAAATAGCAGAGCAGGAGGAGGAGCAGTCACAGGGCTCAACTAACTATAGCGACTGGATGAAGAATCTCATATCACCAGAGCTAGGTGTTGTGTTCTTCAACGTGCCTGAAAAGCTGCGCACATCTGAATCAAACTTGAAAGTCAAGCGTAGTATTGAAGAGGCTTCTCTGACATTGCAGTTCCTTGACAAGATTGGAATTACTCCTGAACCCCTATTTAGAGTAGTTAGTAATGTAATCGAACCCATTACCCTGTTTCACAAAATGGGTGTAGGCAGGTTAGACATGTTTGTCCTTAATCCTGTAAAGGACAGCAAGGAAATGCAGTTTCTTATGCAAAAGTGGGCTGGTAACAGCAAGGCTAAAACTGGAATTGTGCTTTCCAATGGTAAAGAGGGTGAGATATCTGTGCCATACCTAACATCTATTACAGCTCTTATCGTGTGGCTACCAGCTAGCCCAACAGAAAAGATCGTAAGAGTTCTATTTCCTGGCAATGCACCACAGAACAAAATATTTGAAGGGCTTGAAAAGCTTAAACATCTGGATTTTCTGCGTTATCCGGTGGCGACCCAGAAGGACATTGCTTCAGGGGTCTCACCGACTGCTACAAAACAAACAAAATTAAAGCAAAGAGCAGAGAGCAAAGAAAGTCTTAAGTTGTCTCCAAAAATACAGACACCCACAAAAACTGCCAAGAAAGAAACAGATGAACCGGAAGACATATCAATTCTCGAAACAAAAAGTGAGTCTGTCAGGGAGAGCAAACCTGAGGAGAAAAAGAAAGAAGATAAGAAACACACCAGACCAACAAAACCTAAATCTGAGACAATCGAAAAAAGAAAATCCCTGAAAAAACACAGTAAAGAAAGAATATCTAAAATTGATGAGAAAAAGGACAAGGGGAAGAAAGAGACTGAGATAAAGAAGGATGACGCTGTGAAAAAGGATGAGAGAAAGAAGAAGAGCAAAGATGTTTTGAAACCAGAACTCAGAAAAATAACCAAACCTGATTTAAAACCATTTACACCAGAAGTCAGAAAGACATTACACAAGGCTAAGACCCAAGGCAAACCAAAAACACTAAAGAGCAAGACAACTAAGACGAAGGCGAAACCAGTTGCAGAGCCTGATGCTAAGAAGGTTGATCCTGACATTCAAGAGAATGCCACAGAAGAGGTGAAATCTGTTCTGTCCACTCCAGAAGACCTGACCAAAGAATTTGAAGAGCTCAGAGAAAACACACTAACAAAAGAAGTGGGTCAGTCTGAACCAGAGGAAGCTTCTCCCGAAACTTCCAAACTACCAGATGAAGAAGAAGAGGATATGAAAGAAAATGCTTTTATTGATCAGGCTACAGAAGCTGTTCAGGAGCCAACATTTTTTGAAAAAGACACAACAAATGTCAAAGCTGAACTCGAGAACCTGGCAGCTGAGCACCAGGCCCAAGAGGTTGATAAATTTGAGGATGAAGGCACTGCTATAGAGGATGATGAGGAGGAAGAAGAGGAAGTGGTAACTATAAAGAAAAAGGCCACAGAGGAAGAGGAGGACATGGGCATAGGGGAAGAAGAAGATGAAGGGATGTCAAAGGATAGCAAAGACTTGGAAGGAGTGGATCGAAAACATGAGGTTGAGGAAATGGAGAAACAAAGAGGCATGGAGGATACTGTAACAAAGACTGAAGCTGAAGAATATCAAAGTGAAGATGATGATGTTATTGAAAAAGCAGAGTTGGAGGAAGCTGAAGACTTGGATGCCATTGCAGATGAAGAAATTAGAGATGTCACGGATGAGAAAGTCACAGAGAAATGGGAGGACAAGACAAATGAGGGAAATAAGGCAGCCAAAATGGATGATGATGCATATGTTAAAGGTGACACACCGGGCTCCAGCCCCATAGTTCAAGCTGCTGCGACTGCAGAGAGCTTATCGTATATCCAGGATGAGACAATTCCAGGCTACTCAGAGACTGAGCAGACTATCTCTGATGAAGAGATACACGAAGAAGCAGAGGACAGAATACCCCACCTTCAGTATGAAGCTGACACCTATGATGTCTCGGTTCCTGATCAAACAGGCTCTTTTGATGCAATACATGGCATGAAGGAAATGCAAGCAATGGGTGATGGAAAAACATTCATGGCCATCCAAGAACCAACTATTTCGGTCTACACCAGTATAATAGCAGCACCATTAGCAGAGGAGGAACATGTCTCTTCAGCTACATCTATTACTGAATATGAAAAATTGTCCTCTTTACCAACATCTGTCACTGATGATCAGTCAGTGGCTTCAGTCACTGCACCTCAGACTGAAGATACCAGAAAGAGTTCACTAGATCTGGACACCGTTAATAGTGTACAACCCATAACACATACAGACGCTACTCAAGGAAAAGAGTACATACACTCTGCTGGAACCATTTCTCCAACATCCTCCCTGGAGGAAGACAAAGGTTTCAAATCACCCCCTTCAGATGAATGTCCACCACTTCCTCTAGAAGGACGAGGAGAGGAAACTGAGACCACATTACCTTATGATGAAGAGGAGGATGACGATTATGAAGATCAAACACCAAATGTTGATATTCCTCTTGGAAAGCTTCAGGAACGATATGCAGCCTCTAGTAAACAAGAGGACAAGGAAACAGACCTTGACATGCCCAAATGCCCGGAACCTTCTTTGGAAGCTACATTGGATAAAATTCCTGAAGTGGAGAAAAGAGCTTCATTACCATTAAATACGCATGCAGTCCCTGATGTGACTACAGAACAACAGTTTGCAGAGTCTGGTGGTTTTCCAGAAGGAGAAGACCGGTGCATTAGTCCCGATGACAGCACTGTTAAAATGACCTCTCCAAGTCAGTCTGGACCTCCTAGTGCAACCCATTCTCCACTTCGTCAATCACCTATGGAGGATAAAACAAGAATGTTCTCTGATCTGTTGCAGCAAGAATGTGGTCAATCAATTGGCCAATTGGTTGAAAATGAAAGTGAAAAAGAAAAAGGACAAATTGACAGGGTTGAAGAAAGTGAAGTGGTTATTAAATCTGACCAAGAAAAACAAAAAGAGCCATTTTTGATGAGAGAAGAGTTGGTATCTCATTCCCAGGAAACAAAAGAGCCCACCACTGTCATATCCTCACTGACAATGAATGAAGCTTCATTGAAAAAGGATCTTGAAGATTCAGTGGAAAACATAACAGATGATGTAGTGTTACAAGAAAGTAAGGATGATGCAAAAGTTGAGGAGAAACATCTTGATATGCAAGATCACACTGATCATTTATCTGAGGTCAAATGCCCTGTAGAAAAGGATGAAAAAGAAGAAAAACAGAAGGAGCTTGATACAGATGAAAAAGAGGAGAAACAACTAGATTCGAAGCAAAAAATGTCACCAGATCAAGATACAAATGTCTTATTAGATGCTAAAGAAAACCTGACCACAGTAGTAGACACTTCCCCCAAAGAACAGTTCAAGTCTGACATTTCAGAAAAAGAACACGATAAAACAGAAATAGCTTCTAACAAAAATGACAACTCTGAAGAGAAACGCATTGAAGATTTACAGATGGACACTTTAGAAGATTTTAAAACACAACAAATAAGATTACAAGACTCAGATGTGTCCCACGTTGCAGGAGAGGAATCTGGAGAAAAGAAAACCGTCACTATCAAGCCTGAAGCAGAACCATTTATCGAAATAGTGTCAAAAGAACCCATGGATACGAATCAATACTCGACCACAATGTCACCCACTGAAACAGATTCGGTAAACAAGATTAATGAGGAATATAAAGAAGAAACAATGAAAGACACAATTCAGTTAGAAAGGTCTTCAACTGGATGTGCTGGATCATTTGTAGAAAACTCAAAAGATGTGCATGAACTGGAGACTTCTTCAGTTACAGAGATAAAAGATACATCCAAACTAGCTAACGAAACTAAGCAACAGTTGGAACAAATACACACGCAGGATACAAAGACAGAAGTAAAGCCTAGTGCACTGTCAATGCCTCTAGGTTCTAAAGCTCCTGACCAACAACCAGATAATATATCCTTAATACAGCCACCGACTTCAGAAAAAACTGAAATTATATTAAAATCAAATCTCAAACCTGAAGAAGGTGAATCCAAGGAAACACATGCACTGGCTATAGATCAAGGGTCCACGGAGAAAAGGGAACCATGCAAACAGGATGAAGAATCAGGAAAAATCGAAATCAAATCTGCCGAGCATATTAGTTTAGAAAAGACAGATCTTAAAGCAGATTCTGAATCTAAGTGTTTGAACACATCAGAAATGTCTGTAGCTTTAGACACTGATGAGAAAAATGAAATAAAATCTGAAACAACTTCAGAAATACTAGACACATTCTCTGAGAATAAACAATTACATCAAAGCCAACTCAAAGCTAGTTTAACATCTGAGTACGTAGCAACTACAGAGGATCATATTCAAATGGACAAGCTCATAGAAGACCCCATATCTCAGCTGGCAGAACTACCTAAAACGGCTGCTTATCCAAAAGCTAATCTTGAACTGAAGGATCTCGACATAGAAGATAACAAACCCCAAGCTACAGTATCTGAGAAATTGGACTCAACAGACAAAGTAGTAATGATTGGGGACAAAGAGAAAAATATAGAAGAGCCACTAAAACCTTTGTCTAGTATAGAAACATCAGCTTTGATCAAAACATCTCCAGAAACTAAAGATGCACATATAGAGGAAAGTAAAATACTAAATTTAGACTCATTACCTGTAAAATTAGAAAGTTCCATCAAATTGGACCAAACCTCTTTAAGTGTATCAGATACAATAGCTGATGAAAAGGAGCATGTCATTAAATCCGCCACGACTTCATCAGATAGAGAGCCTGAGAAATCATGTCAAGAAGAAACAAAAATTTCAGCATCAAGTTCTGAAACAGAAGATTTGGATTATCAGACCAGTGAGCCACTTCCAACAGAGACTGCCTCATCAATACCAGAGGAATCAGGAATTAGTGCCAAGCTTAATTTAGAATATAAAGAAAAGTGTCTAGAGGATAACAAATCTGGAGCAGAAGACAGAAAGACAGATAATATTGAAAAAATCCAAGGATCCGAATTTCCAGTGAAGTACTCAGATAATGAAGAAAGTACAGAGGAGGATGAAGGCGATCCGATCTGCATGGGAGGTGCAGGTTCAAGACCGCTGTCTATAGAAACTAAGGAAACCAAAGAAAGTCATACAGAAGAAATCTCATCCACAGCAAGCACTTTAAAAGATTATGATATGACTCAAATAGTATCAGGCGATTTCAGTACGCCTTCAGCAGAGATAGAGGGCAAGGAGCCAAAAACTACATCTTTTTATATAGCTCCTGCAATTCATGCTGAGTCTGCAACAGAGCCGTTGACTGATTCTACAAGACAGGCAACAGTTGAGGAGCCCAAAATGCTCGAAATGCAATTTCCCCCAACATACACCATTAGGCATGACAAAGAGGTGCAAAGGGAAAATGAAAAAGAACGGGAAACCATTTCTCCAGAGTTTGAAACACCATCTTATTCCAAAGATGAAAAGACAAATGTAGAAGAAGAAAAGACATTGGATGAAAGAATGCCTTATCAACCTGGACAATTAAACTATGAAATGTCCAAATATGAGCCCTATGAAAAATCAGTCTTAGATGAATCTGAGAAGGACAAAGAGGACAAAGACTTGATATCCAGTCCTGACATTGATGTTGATTGCAGTAAACTGACCACCCAGGGAGCTACATGCCACACAGAAGAACAAAGTTATGAAGAGCCAGAATCCATCAAAGTTCAACACGTTGCATCAATCTCAGAGAAGAAGACTATGGAACCAGGTACTTGCCCAGAGCAAGACAATAAAACAAGTTACCAAGAAGAAGAATCTGAGATAGTGAGAGTAGATACACCTTATGTGGATAAGAGTTTTACATTTGAAGACATCACTGATAACAAAGCATCTGCATCTGAAAGTCAATTTCCTTCTAGTTGTTCTGAAGAGAAATTAGTTAGAGAAGAGAAAGAGAAGGAGACCGCCAAAGATGGCACAGGTTTTTTTGTAAGTAAAGAGGAAAAAGGCACCTTTTCTGAACCGACAGCTTCAATGCCTACATCCACCAGACCTCTGCAGCTTGAAAAAGACAAAGAGGAGGTGAAGACAGGAACTGTTCATCATACAAGTGTTTGTGATACATCTGAGAGCCAGAATATTAGTGTTATTAGTATTACTTCAAATGTGCAATTAGACAGTCAGGCCACAGTGGCACAAGACAAAACTGAGGATAAACCAGAAAGACATGAGGAAAAGCCAGCAGACATGATGGACCCAACTACTGATACACAAAGAGTACATGAATCTGACTTATCAGAAAACAAGGAAGTACTATTTTCACTTATGCCTAAGGGTGTCAGCAGCGAGGTTTTGGATTCCTCTTGTAGCAAGGATGAAGCAAGTAGCATACATGACAATGCACTTGCCTTAGAAAGTAGAAGCACCGTGAGTCATGTGACTGAAACATATCCAACATCAAGCAAAAATATGTTAGCAGAGGCAGAGGAGGTTTATGAAGAAGACGATGACGAAGAAAATGACTCCAGTGATGTTGATATTGAAAAAGGTGCCAGGGAGATTTCTGAGAAAGAGTCCAAAGAGTGTGTATTACATGAGAAAAAAGAAGATGAGGAAGAAAAGTGGGATCGAAGTTCTAAAAAACTAATGGTTGGTTCACTAGCATCACAAGAGCCTTGTCAGGGGATGTCTGAGACCTACACTAAAAACATTGTTCACACCTCTGAAACAATCAGTGTAACAATTACAACACGACTTAAATCTGTACCCCAAACAGAATGTACAGAGACTGATCAGTCGAGGGTGAAAGACTCACAAATACCCACTGATAAAAAAACAGAAGAACTCAGTGCACCAACTGCAAACATTTCTGATACTACTCAGTCTTCATCTTCATCTTACAGTTATTCCTCATCGACATCTGCTTCATATTCTACAGGGCAACATTTTGGAGAGGAGCCTGATATACCAAGTACTATCCCTGGTGCATATGAGTATCCTTCTCTTAAAGAAGAGGAGTCTCTCGCTATAGATTCATCGTATCTTAGCTCAGGGCTGCAATCAAGAGATGAATACATGGAAGTCTCAGAAAGGTTGACACCTGTAACAGCAACTGCCGATTCAATATCCAATCTTTCTAGGTTTTCTTTGCTGAGTCCACTCGAGGAGTCCAAATCTTTTCCCCAAGACCAGGCATCATCAACAGAAGAAAAATCTGAATCTGTGGAAGACACTACAAGTATCAAATCAGACAAGGATCAGATTTCTGAGCTAAAAGATACGTCCATGTCTGAATCACAGTTCTCAAAATTATCTGACTCTCAGAAGCCTGATGGTTCTGCTATTCCAACAGTTATGCTTGACATGGCACCACTGAAGAAAGCCGACTTACCAGACAAATATTCCTTGGAGGAAGTGACAGCCATCGAACAAGAGGGTCAAATAACTGAAACTGAGGAAGGAACCTTACCTTGTAGAATTGATTGTGACACGCCTGTACCCCATGCTCAAAAAGAGAAGTTGTTTCCTGAGAAACACACCAATGTCACACCAACCACACATAAAGAATCCTCAAATGCTGATTCTTCAAATGAATCAGTAAGACAGTCACTTAGTCCAAAAGAACTGTGCACAGCTTCCCTTGATGTTTTAAGTAAGAAAGGTGAAACACCTGAGACTGGAACTTCTGAGCAAGATCAGAAACAGAAAGTGAAAGATGAATTAAAAGAAGACGGACAAGAACAAGTTAAGAAGGAATGTGAGGTCGTTGAGACTCAAAATGTGATCAAAGTTCAAGAAGATCAGCAACTTGGTCAGAACGAGAAGTTGGACATGGAGAACGAGAGAAAAAAGAAAGAACAGAAGGAGGATGGAACTGAATTTGAGAAGGCTGATACCCAATCTTCAGGAGTGGAGGTTAAAGATACAAAAAGAAAGTCAGAAGACAAGAATGACAGCAAAGAAATGACTGAGAAGTTGGAACTGAAAGAAGAGTACAAAGATGACACCAAAGAAAAGACAGAGGATATAACGGTTTTAGTAAAGAAAGCAAAATATACTACGAAAACAGATACAGATGAGTCTACTCAAAAAAACACATCTGCTTCTGCTGTGACTCGACCTTCTGAGCTCTTTGTGGCCAGCTCATCCCATTCACCTCCACTCTATAAACACCACAAAGGAGAACTTTCTCCATCATTCATTAATCCGAGCCCACATCATTTTTCTAGTGAAGGAGAGGAGGATGTTAGAAGTGATCACTCAAAGGAGGGTGATTTTGATGATGAACGTGGCCAGCATTCTGTTAAATTAAGATCTCACAAGCAGCAGCGACACCATGCTCACGGTCACCATGGAGAAAGCAAAGAGGGATCTCATGCCCCTGCCAGTCGCACCGCAACTGGACATGGAGTATCGCTTGCTGGAGAAGAAACTCCTCCAACATCCCTAAGTGAGTCTCTTCCCTCTCAGTCTGACTCGGATGTGCCACCAGAAACAGAAGAGTGTCCATCAATTACTGCTGAAGGAAACCTTGACTCAGATGAAGACGCTGAGCACCTACCGGTTGATAAAGCATCGGCTGCTAGTGGTGGTGGCCACCAGTCATCTTCTCTGAAGAGCAGTGATCCCCCTCCAGCCCAGATGATTGACCCTGTCCCACAACCGCCCCACCCTGACGTGTGCATGATGGATCCCGAAGCTCTTTTTAATGGACAAAGTCACACAGAGAGACATATGAAGAAAGACCTTAAAACTAACAAAGGATTGAGAAAAAACATGAAGGCAAAGTCTGGTTCTCCAGCACGGAAAGGTGATGCAAAGAGCAGAAGATCCACAACACCGGTAAAACAATCCTCCAAAAGCTCATCACCTCATCCAGCTCCTCTTAAAAGATTGGATTCTGAGAAGACTCTTCGCTTATCTCGAAATTCTGATACACAGACCTCAAAAGGAGAAACCTATCCAGCAAAAGGGCTTGTTAATGGTGTAAAAAGTAACACAGGTATAAGATTCATGATTGCAAAAAAAGACTTTCTATTAAAAGTGTGCCGTATACACACATAACCATTATTATATTTAATATTCTTCTTAGGTTCTAACCAGAAGTCTGGTGCAGGTGTTTCTCCTGGACTACCTTTATATGTTGACCTTGCTTACATTCCAAATCACTGCAGTGCTAAAAATGTTGACCAAGAATTTTTTAAAAGGGTGCGTGCTGCGTATTATGTTGTAAGTGGAAATGATCCAGGCAGTGGAGAACCCAGCCGTGCAGTCCTGGACGCATTACTAGAAGGAAAGTCACAGTGGGGAACCAATCTGCAGGTATGTCCCTAACTTTCTTTTGCATTATAAACATACCGATAAACATATATTTATACTAAACTATATTGCAGACTAAATATCACCATTTAAGTAATGATTTTATGGTCGAATGCATAATCATTGTATTTTGTTCAAATAAACACCTTTAGAACTTGATGCTTATAACACTCAGAAGTTTGGTAAACTTCTCAAGACAACAAAGAAATATTTAGCACCTTGATGCATTTAATTGCATACATATGTTAGAAAATAAGAATTGAATTTGCATTTGACAGGTGACACTGATCCCTACCCATGATACAGAGGTGACTCGAGACTGGTATCAGCAGACTCACAAGAAACAACAAGATCTAAATATCATGGTCTTGGCCAGCAGCAGCACTGTGGTCATGCAGGATGAGTCTTTTCCTGCTTGCAAAATCGAATTTTAGGCTTTTTTTCATTTAGAAATGATAGATGAAAAACTATGAATATTTAGTTGTATTTTAGATTTAGTGTTTTCTTACCAAGCCCAGACTTGCATCCCACCAACTGCCAATTATAGTTTAAGCTTTAGCTTGCTAAATATAGTAAATTGATTCACTTTAGTTTTAAATCCAGAAATATAAATGTGATAATGTGATATTCAAATGATAATTTGTATAGGTGAGGTATCTGGGGCAGTGTTTCACAACTGTAAACATAATGGTATTGTTTTTAATTTATTTAGTAATTACATGGCTATTCAACACAGTCTGGTCTGTTGCAGTGTAAATACTTAAAGAAGGACAAGTAAGCAATTATTTTCTTGATATATAAAAAACAATGTATACAAAATTAATGAAGAATTTTTATCCAAAGCGACCAAATGCAATCTGCACATTCAAATATTGAGATCCTTGCTTAAGAAACTAATAGTGGCAACATGATAAGTGTTGGAGCCTAAATCACTTTATTTCTATTACTTAAGTTAGTTCCCACGGCTATCTTAAGACAAAATATTGGTTTTAACATGCTATTGAGTTATGCTCATTTTTAAAAGAGTTTTTGTACAACATTCATTTTTGGGAAATGTATCAGAAACCCTGCCCGAAATCTACATTTAAAGCACAAATTACCTTCAGCATTGTATTAGTCTATTAAATTTGTTCCCTCTATTCTTAATAATGAATGTTTGCATGTGTTATAACACCTTTGTAGTAACAACAGTCCAGATTGAAAACAGGATATCACAAATATTTCTGATTATTTTTCTCTATTAAAAAAAAACATTATGTAGATGTGAAAATTGCATGTCATGCTATTCTTAAAATACCATAAATTTCACACATAGCAGCAAAAACGAGCTAGTTAACAAGTAAGCTGATTGAACAAGGAAGTGGTCATTGGTTTATTATGTATATGATGTTGCAGATAACTATCAGCTCGTCAGTGTTGGGCTGTGTAGATTCGTTGATGATTCTTATGCAAAAGGTTGAGGAAATGGTCAAATGTATTTTCCATTTCATGTTTTATTGACTTGCTGTAGCTCTAGAATTTTCTCCTAAGGTGTCTCTTTATTTTTAAAGATTTTTTTCTTACTTTGGTTACCCTTGGAATGCTCAACAGTGGACTGGTGGTCTTTAAATTTGCTTTGTGATGCAATGATGCTGCAATGTCAATTGTAAAAAGTCCAAAAGGCCAACTGTCATTATGCTACAGTCATGGTTGTGACAGGAAAGATACAGAATGTTCACTTGTGTAGTATTTCCCCTATGCACTAAGCTGAAAAATAAAGAACCCTTCATGTGCCTTCTGCACTAACTGTTTAAAAAAAACTAGTTTACAGAAACATGCAGAAGCATTTTAGCCTCGAGGTGCTTCGTTCATTGGTAAGAAGATAATTAGATAGAATTAAAATTAGAAAAGAAGCTTTATATCAGATGAACAGTGGCACAGTATGGACACATTGCCCAACTTATTTATTTATAACAATCCTAAATGTTTAATATATTAGTATTAATATTTTATCTTGTGTCAAATCAGCCATACAGGAAGGTGGTAGGAAGATACGATGCATGTAAATATGTATGTACACTAAAATGATTAATTTATTTTAAATAAATACAATATCTATTAGCATTAAGGCACTTTTATTTCATAATGCTTGAATATAGAATAGTAGCTGGATAAATGTATGCGACTATCCAAATGTATAGTTAATATTTGTTTATAGTTATATTTATTTTGGTCAAGCAGTTTAAATAGTTTTTTTCACTGTAACCTCAAATTATTGTTATATTGTTCTTGACCGTCAATAATTAAGACTGTATTTTTCTCACCTCAATGGATGTGGCTCAAATACAGCCTAATTTGGGGATTTTGTGTATACAGAAATATTAAAAGATGAAAAATATCTATTTTCTTTTAACCGTCACTCTATTCTGGTCAGGGTGGTGAACTAGTTTAATGGAACACCACTTGCATTGCAGAATAAAATTATTCCAATGTTAAGAATCAACTCTGTTCGGAAAAAGTTGCCCGTCTAGTTTTTGCACTGGTATATCTTTTACAAGAGCCATATATTAATGTACATTCATTTAGCCATTATTCAGAATCATTATAACGATCAGTATGAAAATACTAAGTAGATAAGATGGACTAACTCTGGGACTGTATTAACAGTGTTTTATTACTTTAAACTGAGCTGTGGGAGAAAATTCTGTTCATATGTTTTAAACCTTTATGCTGATTTTTGATTTTTTTTGAATGCCTGGTATGTTTGCCATGTTTGTCTGAATTCTTGGTTAATGGTTGATCCCCCCCCCCCCCGCCCCGCCTATTTTATAATTTTGTCCTTCAGTTGACATTGTTAAGATGTAAATATTTCTCTTCTATTTGATCTTATATTGTTTTGCTTGTTTAAAGGTAAAATCTTAGTTATCTGGTCATATTTGATCTTATTTTTTTTGCTTATTGAGGGTAAACTCTTAGCGATCTGGTTATGGTGTTATATATTTGGTTGTTACTCTACATGGAGTATGACAGCTTTGTGAACGAATTAAGTTGTCCAGATGACCTGAAATGACTATGTTCCCAACCATAAATCACCAAGGACAAACTGTATTTTTGATAGAATATACCGGATCTTGTTGTGTAGATCATGATGTATGGAGATACTTCAATATTTGGCCTTATTAACACGTACTGCTAATTTATTGATTAGCCACGTTTGCTGTGTAAGTAATGAATGCACTAAATATAACTGATTGTATAACTAGCTTTGCTGGATGCTGCTTGCACAAAACGAAGAGCTTTAGCTGTAGTGGATATGCACATGAGACAGTGAATGGTGATCGGTGTTCAGAGGGAGATATTTATGACTGAGAAACATTGCTGTACACTCATTCACTCTTAGATTTAAGATGAAACGTATATGACACAGTTGTGACTTTCTGCTCCTGAATGACTTGAATTGTAAACAAAGATATTAAAGGGTGGTTCATCTCCCTGCTTACAGAAACTTGTAGATACAGATGAAACTAGCAAAACAAGCAAACCATTTTACAATGTTCTAGCATCAGTGTAACTTTGCAGCAAGCAAGAAACTACCGTACTACAATAGTACGAGACCGCTTTGTATCAGATGCATCCTCCCATATAGCGTTCAACTTTATTTCCCTGGTGACATCATGCCAATGCATCAGTTTCTGCATGTGTTCTTTGTATGAACTTGGATGTACTTGGTTAACTAAAAAGAAGAAAAAAATATTTAAAAGCTTATTGTATTACTAGTACTAAAATATGCACATTATTAGGATTCGCTTCTGTTTGCTTTAAAATGTTCAAAGGATGTGAAATTTCTCTCTTTTGTTTGTTTTTGCAGCTGGATGCATTATTTCAGTCCCTCTTTAGTGCAATAGTACATCTGATCTTATTAAATCTTACAGCAATGTAGATTTCTGCTGATTTACTGTTAATGGAAATCATCCTAGTGAATTAAAAAAAAGCTCAAACTTATTTGTAATCTTGTCAATTCTTTTACATTCAGCACACACTTGCCAACTTATACGATTCAAATGAAAGATCACATGCTAATGTTCAAACACTATCTTTTCAAACAAGCATTCTTTCATCTTTATTATGTTTTAATATATATATTTCATGTCTGACAGTTCTTACAGTTTGGATTTGGTACCATCTTATTTTCACCTTGGGTGCTCATAAAAGCTTTAAGGGGATGAGGATTTTTTTTTTTTCAATTGATGAGGTGAAAGCAGTGGTGAATGAGTGGATGAACGCTGTCGTTTTTTTAAATAATAAAAAAAAGTATTTTGTGTAATGTGTGTTTCAAAAGCTTTAACTAATGTAATATTTTTAAAACCCCGTTTCCAGTCGTATCAGACTCTTGGATGCTCTTTGGACCGCTACAGAGCCTCAGATTTTCTTAGCAAGTATTTATAAAGAGTAAAATACTTAGAATCTTTACACTCCAAACTTGCTATACAAAATGAACAGCACATTCATCATCATAATTTTAATTACATTAAAATCATTTTATACATCCAATACTCATAGGATGTATCCACAAATCTTTGGTCAGTTTTTTAAGGAGCTTGTATATAATTAAAAGTAAATCAAATTTCACTTCTCTTATACTTTGTTTAGTTTTTCCACTGCAGCACAGTTATCAAGGTCTATGCTATTGTGATGAATAATTAAAATGTATCTAGTGGTTTATATTTGTAATTAATTACCATAAACAGAAAATCAGAAAGCTTGAATGCTTGTGAAAAACAATGCAGTGGTGTTTTGGCAGATCTGAATGAAAGCAGACAGAACAGACATCAATTGGCTTTCTGCAAAATCCGAACGAGACGTATTCTAAATTCTCATCCTGACTCTCATTCTTTCTGTATCACACGGCCATGAGTCCAGTCAGGCTTTTACAGCGTAAAAAAACATCGCCATAGAAACCCAGCACAACTAAGGGCAAGGCATGAGTCATCTCACTGTTTAATATACCAAATGCAACCAAGAGCATTAACATCACTTCTACATCTGCAAAAACAACCCTGACCAGTACACTAATGCAGAGCTTATTGTCTGCTTTCTGCTCCAATATAATTTGTAAAAATCACCACCAATGGCTTGGCCACAAAATATTTTTTAATTTAATAGAATATGAAAAACTGAATTAAACATTTGTAAAAAACTTGTAAAAAGAGAGTACATTATAAACAACCCCTACTAATAATAAAGTTGTGAAAGTACTGTAAAAGGCATTTGGAAGAGTATCTTACATCTTAAGTATCTTACATACGTTTTGGCTGAAGGAATTTATAAACAATGTTTAATACAAAATAATCAATAAAATCATTTCATATTTGTTCAAGTCTTACTGCATTTTTTAAATGTCATAATCTCAGTTTAAAAGACAAAGCTCAACATTAAAAAGTTCATCACAAAAGAACACAACATTAAAAAAACTCACCTCGATTCAGTATCTCTATTTAACCTGAATGCATGTCTTTGGACTGTGGGAGAAAAGCAGAGTACTCAAAGGAAACTCACGCAGACATGGGTAGAACATGCAAACTCCACACCGGAAGCCCTAGATTGCCTAACCCAAGAATCAAATCCGGGACTTCCTTCGATGAGAACAGTGTTAACTGCTAAACCACCGCCGGCTAGACCGAAAATGCTCAGAAAAGTGCTTAAAACTATAATGGAAATTGTTATTAATTTGGTATTTACTGTATTTTTGAAGTTCAATCTTACTATAAATCCCAATACAGAAAACATATTGCATACAATTGAACTGATTAGTCTCCAATAAAATGTTACTAATGTGAGTTCTGTTGTACTTGTGTAATTAAATCTCACTCCTACACAGCATGGAGATATAAAAGTGCTATTAATTACTAGGTTCAGTGTTCTACTGGATTACAGCCCACAAAATGCTGGTTATCACAAATCAGGTTCAGGATTATAGCACAAAATACAGTACAAAAAGAAGAACAGAGCAGCTCGAGACATCCACATGCTACTCCCTCAAAGTAGATACAAGTTTCTATGCGTTGCAGGTTTTGGACTGTCGAGGAGATCAGGTACCTGTAAATACACACGTGTACAGTAAATATAGCATCTCTCCATTCATATAAACAACACACGTACATATACACAATTATTATGAATAAATTATATGCCTATATATATGCCATTTCTATTAGAAATGTGAGCAATTTCATACACTGACATAAATCTGACCTATTGCAATATGTACAATTAAGTAAGTGTGATGTATTTTCATTTTAAAATGTTTCCATATATACAGATGATTTTGTGCTAGATATATTATGTAAATTTGTTGGCAAAAAGGATCTTTGAATGGCATGAGTGTTGGAAAAAAAACAATATGTTTGCACATGGATAAAACAATACAAATGTAACTCCCACTGATATATTAAGTACATGTACATACACACATTATGCGGAATTCATACATGTTGTACACTCACATATATTCTGTGGCTATGCCTAAATGTTATCAAACAAATCATATATATATACACATGTGTGTGTGTGTGTATATATATATATATATATATATATAGATATATATAGACGTAGACAGTCACAGCCGTGATGTTATTTTCGCGATAACACACGACCTCGAGTGTTCTATTGCTTATAT
>JAOUQU010000028.1:2723725-2733799 GCA_028566735.1 Ammoglanis amapaensis
ACACACACACACACACACACACACACACACACACACACATATATATATATATACATACATACACACAAGCTCCACATGTTTCCATATACTAAGTAAATTATTGTGTCTAAGCCTGGAATAAAAAAGGCAACACTCTGTCATAATAATAATAAAAACATTTGATAAATATAAGTTCTGATATTCATCCCCATCTAAGAAAGAAAGCGCTCTTTGTTCCACATCTAAACTCAGTAACAATAAGAAAAAAATGTAACATTCAAAAATCTAGATTTCTAATATGGCTGTTATGTAAGTGCAGGGGCTCTGAGCAGATGCTAAAGCCTCCCAGTGGGCATTGGGTATCAAAAATCTATCCAAACACAAATCACTTGAGACAGAGATATGCTAAAGGCTAAATAAAGACTTAAGACCATAAAAAGAACCCAACCTGCATTACTGAACGTTTAACATCCCACATCAGACTAAAACTCAAACTATTATCTTGATATATTTAGGAAGGCTTGTAGTGAGGAGGGGTTCTGATAGAGTTGATAGATGGAAAGAGCCTTTCAAATAAAATAATACTCACACTATGAACACTGTGTTGAATGTTGCTGTGACTGTGGTAGGGATGCTGATTGGGCTCGGTCCTGATCCGAAGGTTCAGAGGAAGGCTGGATCTGTGAGTCAAACATGGCTGACAAAGCTTGAGAGGACACACAAAAATATCTTATTTCAGATTTCACAGATCAATGCATTTGATCAGCAACTGTTACAGTGCTGGACAAGTAAGCAGAAGGATGCTGGTTTAAATCCCACCTCTGACCCTCAATTGTTCAAACAGTATACTTGAATGGTCTTATAAATCACTTTGGATGAAGGCATCTGCTAGTGCAGTAAATGTACTGTTGTTTACATGAACTACAGAATGATCATGTTTACTATGGATGTATTTCTGTAAGTGGTCTAACACACACTGTTGATACTAAACACACAGAAAAAAACCCACAGACAAAGCTGATGCTGACAGCGACTGTGATGACGATCAATTCAATTCAAGCTGACGATCTGACCGAAGGTAAACATGACCAGCTTTCCAAACTTGGTAATGGGATGAGATAGCCTTTGGCCTGCCAACATTATAACATATGCGATGCACAAGAATGTACCTACATTTCAAATTCTTGGTAAGTGTCTCACTTCGACCTTCACACATTTTGTTGAGGAACTCATCCACCTGTTTGAGAGAAAGTGAGTTGTGCAGTGTCTCCAGTGGGTGTATCGAGGGAACCATGGAGCAGCCTTCAAACCCTGCAGTGAACAAACACAACATACATAAATCATAAAATATAATAATAACACGAAGAGAAAGCATCATGCATGTTGCAGCGTTAGAGGTGTAGACTGCATAGTTTAACTAAGCGAATACTAACTAACAAATACAGCTGTATTATATCAGACATGTTCATCCAAGGAAACTGTGAACAACTACAATTCCAGCAGCAGAAAGTTAGGGGCCTTATTCAGGGACCCAACAGTAGTTGTTCACTACCCTTACCAATGTACATGAACTTTATACATCCATTATTGCTCATCTGTTTGTTTAATCACTTGGAACTTCTGCAACTCTAAACTACAATTCCCTATTGCTTGGATTTCAAATTACACATTTTAGGATTTTGGTCTGTGCTTATATAAAAGTATTAGGAACTCGCTGCTGATTTGTTAATAAACGCTTCTATTGGGGTAAATCGAAACAGCCTGTCGAAATAGTCGATTACAATACAGAAACAACAACAACAACAATAAAAAACATTAATTAGAAAGAGACAAATAAGTTGCCAAATGAGATTTGCATTTAACCATCATCACACATCTAAATGTGGTGAAATTAAGAATTGACTTGGCAACACATGAAACCAGCACTTACTAAGAAAATAAGAGAAGAACAAGTCTTACTTGTTTAAATAGAAGCACAACATGTCCCCGTTAAAATATGTCAAAATGCACCAACTTTCACCAACAGTTCTCAAATCAAAAGCTCATGCATATGAAGGTAAAGAGAGAAAAGTTAAACAACGATGGCGTTTATAGGTAATCTGGAGCTTTCTAATGAGCTCGGTCTGTTGTATGTGGATTTATTTGCTGTGTTGAATAACAATACAAGCCTGAACTTGCTGAAACCTGAAGACAATAACCCAGGAATTAATGTTACAATTTATTTCTTTTTCCAGATTTAAATTCCACTCCAAATCTCTCTCTGAGGGGCAGTTAAACAGACAGCAGGACCAATTTAAATGATCTAATATTGCTTAGGTTTTGGTCAAAATATAGGATCGTTTAAGGAGAAACGAACAGCTCTGCTCTCAGCTCCATAAAACCGATCAATTTCAGGAATAATGTACGCAAACAAACCTTTGAAATAATTATATTAGATAAAAGCATTATATTTACTGAATATTTAGTGTTTATTATTAACAAAACATGCCATTTTTATTCATTTTTACGTATATGTACATATTATTACGTATTATTATACGATTGTGGATTGTGGATCTTCAATTAGCAAGTGAAGCATTTAAATAAATATAAATATATACAAAAATATACATTTTATGTAAAGTTCCCCTAATGTTTGAATGAGTTTCTTCCATGAGCTCTGGTTTCAGTGACATGCAGATGAAGTTATCACGTGTGTATAAATAAGCGTGTGTGTTTAAGCCGAAACCTTGATTCAGCATATTTAAAACATATTTTAACTGTGTCCAAATCTAGTCGTACCCTGTTACCTAATTGCATTATGTCTCCTCTGTTATTGACCCTCATCGTGTGTGCAGTAGTCGATGGATCAACCTTGTGTATGAATCGCACCCTGTGCGTATTATCCCTCGCCTCAGTTAAGTATCAGTTATGACGAACCCTCACACTTTAACAACAAGACAATGGTTGCTCGACCAGGCGCTCTGAGATTTGAATGAAATAATTTTAAGTGTTAGCTCTGGTGTTTACCAGTGTACCAATTGAGTATCTGGCTGTTGTTCTTGTTTCTTGTTATATTCCAGATCTTCTTAGGAGCTTAACAAACCTGCATAGCAACAAACATCCTAACATTTTATAGTAGACTGAAATAAAATGTAGTAAAAAAAATGTACTTGCATGTACTGGACTTATTTCTTTTTCATAGGCACTAAAGGCAACTAAACAATGGAAATGTAGCTAAACGATAAGAATGTAGGGAAAGAAAAGCTTCACAGGGATGCAGTCAAGTAGTTGCAGCCTGCAGGTAAACAGGTTCATGTGATGGGATCGGTGATAAAAGGTGATGATTCACCATGGCTAGAAACAGCTCAGCAAGTTAAAGCTGCTGCTGCTCGTCTATAGGAAAGAACAAAGAAGAAACGAAGGGTGAATGGGTTGATGTCAGAGTTTGTGAGGGAGCACGAGAAAGAAAATGAATTAAAGTGGTGGAGAAAGAAGATACAGCAAGATTTATTTACTGGCTACCAGAATGTTGAGGGCACTGAATGACCAAGACCAGAGTAAGAAAGAAAATAAGGGCAAGCTGGAATAAAAACAAACACTGAGGTGGAAGAATAAAGAAGCATGCAGTTCTGAAACCAATCTGCCGACTTCATTGCTCAGTGACTCAGTGAGCAAGATAAATGAACAACTTTGCCCCACAATTAATCATCTAAAAGTAGACATCTCAACACTCCAGCCACTAATTAAAGACACTAAAATAATCAGATAGTACTGTGTGTACTTGAAACTAACAAGCCCGCGCTCTGGTCTTGACAGGGTGGTGACACTAATATACACGGTGCCCATTTAGACTTTGTGTGAATACATGTAAACAGTTTTTGTTTAAACGCTATATGGTCATATTTCTGGTCATAACAAAACTATATATAAAAATATTTAAAGGGATGTAACGATTCAGAAAGAATTGACGTTACGCCAAAAACATTTCAAAAACATTTTTAGAAAAAACATTACGCCAAACAACAGTGTTGCCATAAAAAATTAAAGTCTAAATTTGATCAAAAAGCTTTAAAGCTTTCAGTCCAAAGTTTTCGGACTACAGTACACTACACTGAACCCACCGAACACTCCAAATCGAGAAGGGCAGCATGGTGGCTACATGTCTAGTACAGGCGCCTCACACAAAGCAGATTCCCAGTTGGTCTGGTCCTTTCTGTGGGAAGTTTGTATGTTCTCCGTGTGTCTGTGTAGATCTATTCTGAGCAATCCTGTTTCCTTCCACAACGACACAGGGTCTAAGCTGCCACTGCCATATGTGATCTCCGAGACTGGTTTATGGACAGCGGAGGATGGTGACATTAAGTACGGTGCAGCTCGAGGACTAGTATTGTGGGTATTAGTATTAGTAAAGGGAATGGTAGCTATTGGTATTAAACTAGTATTGTGGGTATTAGTAAATCGTTCTTTTTAAAATGTAAATATGTGTGATGTAGTATATAGTGATGTGAATTAAGCCTTTAATTATATGTATAAGTTCATAGCAGGCTGAACAGAAAAATAAATCTCAGAAGATATATGAATAAACCTAGACATGCATGTATTCAAAAAATAAACAAAATAAAAATGCTAGATACGTTACCATAAAGGTTTGTGGACTGTGGATGCAAATTAAACTGAATAAAATCGATGTGAGAATGCTGGGAAAGTGAGATGCTGGAAAATCAATTCCTAACAAACACCCACAATCAAACAATTAAATGGCAACAAATGACTAAAGTCTGTCATGGAATGACCCCCAAAGGGCATGCAAGTATCAAAACACGTGGGTTCCAAACAGCCAACGTACCATTAGTTGGATGCTTGGCATATGACACAGAAAACCTCTTTACAGCTGGCATTGAGAGCAATTCTGAGGAAATAAGAGAAGCACCACATCACTCTGGTCCTATTCTACAATGAACAGATATACAAATTAAAAACGTACTAGACAAACTCAATCATTTGCTCTCCATACTTCGCTTTATACTGGTACAGCATGACAAAGCACTATTTACAGCACAAAGGAGACAATACCAAAGCCAATATTACACTGACACCCTGTGGTCTAAACACCTCCACAAAAAACCCCAGACAGTAAAACAAAAGAAACAAAAACCATAAATGCAATTATGGAAAAGCAAAAAATACTGACCAGTATTTAGTAATAGAAACGACCATAATTTACTCATTAAGTGTCATCCTATGTGACTATTCGGTCATTGTCATGGCCATCTTATATTTTAAAACCTTCCTCTTTTTTAGTGTCCATAAAGACCCACATACAGTTACCAAGGCTTTCATTAGTCTTAGTTTTGTGTCAAAGTTCAAAACAGAAATATGCCATTATTGCCATATTTTATACTTCTAATAATGAGGTAGAATACCAAATTGACCTCCTACGAGGTCCTATGGCTAGTTAGCAAGAAATTATATGCATAACAACGTAGTTAAATCACCAACGGTAACTAAAAAAAATACTGATATCACTAACAATCAGTTTTATTAAACAAAATTGACACCCCAAAGGTAACATATATTACTGAATTAGGGTCTCCTTTAGTGTTTCATGTACATGATTTGTGTAAACAAGCATCTAACTAACATCTAACATGGCTTTCTGTTCACAGATAAACATGCAAATTCGTCATCATTTACTCAGTAGTGTTTCATATTATGTTCTCAAACACAAAAGTGCTGGTAACATGCAAATCTCTCATGCGAATAATCAAACCTTAACGGACAATAATGAAAGATATCAGTGAGTCAATGTGAAATAAAACTAAACTGCAGACCCGTATGCAACAAACTGATTACTAGTAGTTACAGAAACCAGGCAGCATGGTGGTCAAGGTTAAGACAATCCGGTCTGGCTGAAGGACACCAGCCAAAAGGAGGAGATGCAATAAAGAACAACCCCATTTTAAAATTGCACTGAAGTAAATGTCCAAAAAAGAGGTCCAGTGTGTATGTGAAAGAAACAGTTTAAACAACGCAATCAATTATAGTTAATAAAACGTCGATTACAAAGAGCAAGGAAAATTATACTGTGACAACAACTGATCAGAAATACGGTAATGCAAACTGACCAAAATAATCAGAACTTAAACTGATCAAAACTACTGCAGATTAGAAATCAGAAACAAGGACTGATCAGAAAGACCACAGCCAAAATAAAGAATAATAGAACAGAAAAAACAGGTTCCGTTTGATCAGAACGGAAGATACGGCGGAGGTCCGGCGCTGTCCGGCGGAGGACATACCATCTTTACTGACTTGCCTCCTGGGGGAGGTAGACTTTTTGCCCTGGGCTCTGGCAAGCTCTCTAAGATTGGGGGCACTGGAGGTCACCCCCCGAAAGGAGGAACTGAAGAGGCCAGTAAACAGAGATCCTGTAATGGGGTGTGAGAGACCAAAATAAAGGGGGCGGAACATGCAAGGTCATTCAGTTATTATCATGCTCAGCATTAAGAGGTCTAGTTGCAGTTTGCAATACTATAAACATCCAGCCACAACCCTGTTCTGAAGCAGGTAAACCTTGGGTAATCCGCTCTGCAGAAAATAGCAATGTAAACAACTTCACTGGAAACATTTACATGATTTACTGTCGTTAAACAAAGAAGTGGAAATCCAGAAGGCTTCTGTTAGAGCAACAGGATGTGTGGCGTTTTGTTCTTTGAGATGTTTGAGATATTTCCCATGCAGTGCCAACAGCTGGTCTCAGCCAGACTATTGGTTTATTTTTACCACAGTGATAAGCAACATGCTCATGCAACAAGGTCATGTACACAGTTCAGCATTGTTCTTTATTCAGATTATACCATGACAAATCAAAAAATAAAATCGTGATCATAATTATAAAATCCTAACAAAATTATGAACGTTCAATGCATTTGAATTTGCCTCAATTTGTCAACAAATTCGTCATTTGTTAATATGCCTCCAGCTTTGCTTCAAGCCTGCAACAAGTTGTGACAGCGGCAAATATTTCTTAAGTCCGGGATTCAGAGACAGAGGTTCACCAGTTTGTTAACAAACGTGGAAAAATTATATGAAAGCATTTGAAAATCAATATGTATCAAAAAAAAGATTGGCAGAGATTTAAAATCAAAATATTTATTTAAATATCATTAAACGATTCAAGGAATCAGGAGGAATTTCAGAAGCATTCTTATTATTTAGATTTCCCAAAGACATTATTGAGAGATTATAATAATTTAACCAATTGGCAGTAGTGGCCCCTAAATGCACTTGCTGCCAATATGCATAATCACATGAATATCAAAATTATTTGATTTGCTGTCCAAAATCTTTGAGTGCACTTTATTGTCACCGAGGTAAATTCTAACTCATCCAGTCCAGGATAAAAAAGGTGGTAAATGATATGTTCTTGTTTGGGCTAGTACGTAAAGCATTTTAAAGTAGAGCATTTTATTTACTCAGTAGTCGTTTACTACTCACACAGTTGCTGATCCCTTGTGGTTTAAATAGGTTTAATTCCCAGGACACCATTGTTTCCGGGCATTTGGCTCTGTACATTATTTTAGCACAATGTGAGAGGGGACAGGAAAAGGACAAACAGAAATGGCACTTAATGTGCTGCCACCAGCTGTAATTAGATCACAAGTGGCAGCTCAGGACACGGTTCAGGCCAAGAATGAGTGAGCAAACTGATCATCAGAATAGCATTCAGAACATTGCTTGTAGAGAATTTTAAATGCTTTACAATAATACTAATGATGCCTCAGGATTTAAATCATCCTAGATGGATTCAAGGTAAAAATAGACATATCTGGAGAAGAGATTAATACACACATACATACCGAGGCCAGTGGCCTTGATCTCCGCGGTCTGGCGGGAACACAAGGGAAAGAGACGATGAGCAGTGCTGCGGAGGGAGTTGCAACTCTCGGAGAGGACCTGCAGGAAAAGTCAGGCAACAACTTAATAAGAAAGAAAAATTCCCTCTAAATTCTCATTTTAATTATATAAACTTTCGAATCTTAATTGAAATCTCAATTTACTTTAACTTCATTAGCAAGGCGGAATAAACCTTTAAACATATTAAATCTCAATAATAATTTAGTACCATGTAAAAAATAAATAAATAAATAAAAATCGCCCAGCATTTTTTTTTTATTTGTTCTACGTTTAAGGAAAGTATAGCCTCGTGGTTAGAGCTTTTTGTTAGCAACCAGATCATTAGAGGCTCTGCTGGGCCCATGTTGAGCTCGTGTTCTAGACCCTTAATCCCTGTCTGCTCTAGGGGTGCTGTACGATAGCTGATCCTGCACTCTGACTCCAACTTACACAGTATAGTCAAGATATACAGTATAATGTATGTGTGTGCACGTGTGTGTGCGCAATATTACACTAATTATACAATATTTTACAAATTAATTATTACTATATTATTTGTTAAGAATTTTATATAATTTTGAGATTTATAAGTGACACTTGTCTGGACTTTCGGAGATGATCTATTTCTTTTTTTAACTCTATATATCCGAATCAATGCACTTTTAGAGAAGTTAACTTTAGACTGCACCAGGCAGTAAGAAAATTAGTGCAAATAATGCAACTAAATCTTGAAAATCTAAGCTTAGTATAACATATCAACGTGTATTACGCTTTATGCATAACAAAGAAAATAGTAGAAGATGCAAAGTTGAAAACCAAACAGTATTAATCGCACTTTTTATTTTTAAAAAGCAAACAAAGTCTTCAACTTTTTATTTTAGGAAAATAGAAATCAAATTCAAAATGATAAGTGTTACACAGAATAACACAAAATGATGCCTAGGTAGACAGCCTCTCTTATTTATTTAAGTAGACCCATATCTCTATTTATTTTGTTTAATTTACACACATTTTCAACCATCCGGTTTGCTTACTTACTAGTTAACGAACACTTTCATGTAGTTTACTCAGGTTGACTTGATGCACTGATGCACATTGATGTTGATTTTTGATAGGTTCAATTCAGAAGAAATTACAAACCTTTTATTTTCTCATAATATATGGCAATTTACTGTGGCACGAACAATCTCGAACAAACATTAAGACAACAAAAAAAGGGTTTGGTACCTCCATGGAACCAGTCTTGCGATTACGAATTAATGGAGACTTTCGGTGGATGCCCACATGGTCAGAAAGTGCAGCTCGATCAGGCTCATCTTGAGATAAATCCTCTAGACTGCCCAGGTTTTCCAGCTTATCCTGATTCTGCAGAGAAATCAAGTAAATATTAAAGCAAACCGTTATCATTTGTAACCAAATTGCTTTTAAATGACTGGAATGATGAAGCTTTTTCATTCCCATGTTTTCACCTCAGCAGAGGCAGGGCGGAACCCAAAGCCTAAAGGTGCGTTCTCTTCATCACGACAGCTCTTGACACCAGGACTAAAGTGCAGCTCTACATGGAACCGTTCTTCTGAGGATGGATCCTACAAACACACACCACCACAGTCAGTGTATTACGAAAAAAGTATAGTGAGGAATAATCCCAGCTCGTGGACAGACCTTATTGTTATCCTCATACAGCATGATGACTATTTGAGTCATGTAGTTGAGTTCAGTTACAGCACTCAGGTAGTCCATGGCTTGTTTCCACTGCTCGTCTTTCTCCTCCTACAAAAAGCCGCATAAAACATTCATTTGAAAATGTGTATTTAGGGTCACATGCTTGGACATACATGACACGGGGTAAATGGGCTCATACTGACATCAAGAAGGCCTCCATAGCGGAAGATGCTGAGCAGGGAATGAACGTGACTCTCGCTGGTGAAATAAAGCCGGGTCCGCACATGGCGACCCGGAGACATCACGCCTCGCGAGTATCTGAACCACCAGAGGTTAAAAAAACAACAGTCTGATTACTCACAAAGGTTCACATAGACATGACTAAACATGCAAATGCTTATTATTGTTGTTGTTGTTTTTGTTGTTGTGTTATATATATATATATATATATATATACACTTTATTAATCCCCGAAGGAAAATTGCAGGTTTTCGCATATCCCAACTTTGTCTGGAAGTTGGGGTCAGAGCGCAGGGTCAGCCAATGTACAGCGCC
>JAOUQU010000028.1:2757023-2770987 GCA_028566735.1 Ammoglanis amapaensis
TTACTCCCTGATTCAGTATCATTGTTAGTCCCTGATTCAGCATCATTGTTAGTCCCTGATTCAGTATCATTGTTAGTTTCCTGCAATAATTGGTCAATATTTCCAATATTAGGCGGTTTGTCGCCAATCTACAATTCTCCATACTTGCTATAATGAGGCGTTATTACAAAATAAATCTGAGCACAAACTCTCCGGTTCCGATTCCGGTTCCGGCAGGATAGTGCTTCAGACATGAGGTGCTTTCCAATTACGGCAAGATATCAAAAAAGTACCATGCGGTGCAACGCTAATATATATACATGAATATGCTATATAAAACTAAAATTATATAAACATACGTACCTGTGCACAGTTAAGCTCTGAGTAAAATGATGATGTTTCCACATCTAAATAAAGTGGCACTGACTGAGACTCTGCACAGCTGAGGAGAGACCGTCATAAATTAACTATGCAAAATAATAAACATGCACTTACATCATTATGAGATTAATATTTTGCATTCTATTAAAATAACATTGTAAATTGTTGATTTTTTTTATTTACTAGATTTTAGTAAAATAATCTGCCAAATTCTGCCACAACACAGGAACTACCGTAGTATCTCACTTTTACCAAGTTGTTCTACCAACTTTATAATGTGAGCAACACTATTTAATTCTGACAAAGACTTGGTAAATGTGTGCCAGATTCTTTAGTAAATGACGAAGGTGTTTCAGTTTTTAATCGTTTGTAGTGTGTGCATGATATTTCTTTGAGACATTGTGTCCGTTCACCAGCCTATAACATACAAAGATGCATCATTTTATTAGATAAATTACCCCTAGATGTAGGTAAGTAAAGGTGTATATGTTGCTCTAAAATCACGTGTTCCCAAACCCCTGATAACTTCAGCTTCATGGCAGTATGATGAATTATAAGAAAAAAAGGTTTCACCTGTATGGCCGTGTGTTATAATTGGTTACTGTGTTGCACCAGGATAGTAAGCCAAGTGTGAGAGTCGTACTGGCTCCACCAGAGAGGAAAAGTACACACAGGCTCAGTAGCAGTGTAAGAAACGCTGAAAACAATGTACTGAAACACAAAGCAATGAATTATTACACTGATCACAAGAATTTGAGAATTATTCTGCACATTTAAACGTTAAATAGTGCCATGTTGCTGTTAGTTCCTTTCATCCCTGGTGGGACATCAGGCAGTTTTTGCTGTTTCCTACTTAATGTATTTTTATGTCTAACCCAGTGAAACCAGCAACACCGAGCTCCGAACCAGGGAGTTCAGACTCTCAACACTAGGGTGTAGTAGAGCATCCCAATCCCAACCTGTTTTATATATTCTTATTAACATAGATGTTTCACTATATAATATATGTTTTATTATATAATTTACTTCAGTCACTGTAGCTGATATTGAAACATTACACTGTAAACGAAAAGCACCTTCAGAAGTACTTTCAGTTCCAGTTATTGTAGTATTTTGTTGTTTGTATAATGTAAATCTCTAGTGTGTACTATTATTATTCTGACTTTTGAAGTACCTGTCTACCAACCAACCACCCAACCAGTGGAGAGTATTGTGGAAAAGTGTATTATTCTATTATAGTAAATAAGAGTATTACAGTTGATTGTAACAGTGTAGTACTTGTGTTGTGGTTGTAGTAGTGCTTGTGTGATTGTTGACTTACTCGTCGTGGTGGTGGTGCAGATAGAATAAACACCTCCAGCTCTGGGTAGCACCGTACAATACAGTAAAAACACCCACAAACGTCGCGAACTGACACGCGACCGGAGGACCCCAGTGTTGCATCACTAAATGCTCCACAGCTCCGGGTTCGGTTCCTCTCACAGTGCCGTTTTCAGTCCTCCAGAAACCCTGACTGAACAGCGCACACCTCCCTTTAAACGCCGAGCCGTTTAGTGCCAGCGGTACCACAACCAACAGCCCCGTCATAACTGACAGGGCGTGGGCCACACAGTGAGCTACCAACAAGCGGCGACCCAGCTCCATCATTTTACCTTGTTTAAAGTTGTTGTTCGCAAACAATCATCCTGATGGTGGCGTCAGATACACGTAACTTGTGTTTACTCGTTTAAACGTGGTTCCAGTACCGTTCTCTCTAACATCCAGCCGTTATTTCTGTCAGGACCCCGACAGTCCAACGCCGTGTGAGGAACGGAACTCCTGCGTTTCATTCTACTAGTCCAGACTACTTGAGTGCACTAGATAGGGTGGCGACACACTTAGTTTAAACCCCCTTGTAGTGTGCTAGTGTAGCCAATATGAAGCGGTTTGATATGTTCTCTCGTGTCATTTTTTTAATGATCAGTTTTTGTTTTCCCACCCGAAATCGTCCTCAAACTTAAAGTTTGGTATAAGCAATACGATTTGACTAGCTAATAAAGCTAAAATATTAACATGAATTAAAAAAAACAAGATGAATTTAATATGAATACTCATTCGTCTAATTTAGAACACCAATAAATATATTATTATAAGTTTTTAAACTACGTTGATGTTTGGATAAAATAATTGCTTTCGCGCTACTAGAACATGAAACAACATCATGATAATTTTGGGAAATAAAACGACTTTTATCTTACAAACAGGTCAAATATGCTGTTATATGCAGTTTTTTAAGTGTTATTTTCCTTCTCCCAGGAGAAAAAATTGCGTTACGTTTATAGTAGTATAGTACAACTGTGACGTTTTATATAGAACTGTAAAGTTATGCGTTACAGCTGTGTACTTTCATATTAATACTGTATTTTATAGTACAATATTATAGAACTGTAATCGTAGAAATGTGAAGCAGCCACCACAACAGTTACCGTTATGCTATAAAACGGTAAAAATTCAGTTATAGAAAAAGTTCACAGTTCTAATATTAAAGCTCACATTTCTAATATGAAATCGGTTATAAATTAACAGTTGTACCATAAAATGTAGCAATATTACTAAGAAATTTAAAGTATATTTTATAGTAAATATAGCTTGCCCGACTATTATCGGTAGAGGGCGCTGTGAGTCCCAGCAGAAATAAACGATACACAACAACAACGAGGAAGAAAGCTTGTTCCAGCGCTCTGTTTGTGATATATAAGAGCTGGATTTGATTGATGCACGACATCTTACACTAATGGATGAAAAGGTAAACTGTGGTTTATATACCTGATATTCAGCTTGGTGTTGTGTTGCTATGTTTGCTGTAATGAACTTAAGTCGAAGGAGGCGGCTGCACTATGACAATGTAAAACAAGTCCAGCACATTGAAGTACACACTTCCGTACTAACTAGTATGTACTAATATCAGCGACGTCATGGGCCATGTATTAACTTGATATATACTAGTAATTACGGTAGTGTTCATCTCATGGACGCATGCGGCTTCTGTAACGTTTATTTATACAATAATATAGTGGCTGACTTTATATATTTTGACCTTTTTAGGCTTTCTTGTTTTATATAGAAAATGTCGTGTCGTAAAACGTAAAGGTTTGATTAATAAATAGTTTCCTAAAGATGTTCTTTTCTATGGATGATATATAAAGTAATACTTGTGACTGGCTGGTTCCAGTCCTCTTTATGACTTAGAGCTTTTATTCATGTATACTTTCTAGGAATGTAATGATTCATCATAAGAAATTTAATAATATGCATGATTTAATAACTGATTCATTGAAGATGTTGTTGTTTTATACTTCTAGGTAACAGCCATGACAGGAAACCTTCATTCATTACACATGTATGTCACATCAAACACAGTTATGGACAATTTCGTATCTGCAATTTGTCTTTGAATGGGGCAGGTAACCTGAGCGCCCGGAGTTAACTCATGCAGACATGGGGAGAACATGCAAACGGCCCAGATAAATCTTCAGGTGTACCGAAGTATCGAACCTGGGACCTCTTGTTGTGTGACGACAGTGCTGACGACTAAGCCACCGTATTGAAAATGAATAGTTATTAACTTTAAACAGAGAGCATGGATGCTATATTTTTGTCCTACATAATAAGGACGCTGCATTTTTAGTTCTAGTCCTCATAAATATTACAGCATTTATTATTTAGATTTATGGGAAAAGAATGAAGAAGGTTGGTTTAGAAAAACCTCACTAGTCAACACATCAAACCAACTATAATGAACTATAGGGATTGTGAGGGAGATAACTACAGAGATCGTGTCTAACAGGCATAATCTAAAAAAGCATCGTGGAAAAACATTCATAAAACCGTGAAAGGATAAGGATGAAGCTTGATTTGAATGCCAAAAATTGTTTGTCGTCTTGTGTAAAATACATTTTGGCTTGACCTCCAAGGTGTTTTATCATGGGTAACTACAAGATCGCTACTCAATAAAGACATGGATGTTATTTTAGTATTTTGTGTATTTAGAAATGTTGGTATTTGTGTGACTGAGAGTTGTGTTTGGTAGGAAGATCCTTATGAAGTCACCCCGGAGACTGAAAATGGCACTGCTTCATGTCTTGGAGCTACTGGCGGCACAGGTTCACAAGTGGACTCTCAGCTGGTAGAGGCCACTCGCTTCAAAACAGAAGGCAACTCGTTTTATAAGGAGAAGAATGTACGTGCTGCTATTGGACGTTATCATCGTGCTCTGCTTGTGCTTCGTAGCCTGGACTCGAGTGTCATGTCAAATATTAAAGGCTTCGGACCCAAGGCAATCGTTCTCACTGCAGAGCAAGAGGAACAAGTAAAGAACATGCAGATTGACTGCTACAACAACCTGGCGGGTAAGATCGAGTTTAGATTAACTGATCGTATTTGTGATGTTACAGGACTGAATTTTATACGTGCATTACGAAGACACATACAACCACTAACTAAAAAGTAAGGATGCTTTATGAGTGAGTAAAGTATTATGATTGTATAAAAAGAATCCATACAAAGATTACCCAATTCAGATTTTCCCTTTTTGTACACATAAAATATGGCATTACTTAGAAAAATTGGAATACAAAAATAAGAATATTAGAATTGTGATAGTAAACACTCCGTCACAAATGTTTTCTTTTGTGCTAATTCCAGCTTGGCAGCTGAAAATGATATAGAAGTCACAAATTTAATTTGAAAAAGGGAAATTTTCTGTATGTTCTGTAATGAACATTATCTTCAAATAGGTATAAACCAGTGAATTGGCTGTTTACTTATTAATGTTTTGGCAGCACTGACATGCTAGTGACGTTTACATACAAGATGTACGAGATTATTTACTCTCAGTCCTAACTATTTAGTTTGAGGATTTGTATGCAATAAAGATTTATTTAGTAGTACGTGGCAAAAATAGCATTGGTTACATTCATTCGACTTATGGAGAATAAAAAATATAAATTCAGAGCAGCCAATGGTTTTGCAGTCATATTTCATACCACTTCTTTGTTGCCGTGAACTGTATATGTTGACAGCTTGTCTACTACAGCGAAAGGTCGTGGACTATGTGCGTGTGCAGGAGTACAGTTTGAAGGTTCTGCAGTGGAGACCTGGCGATGTTAAAGCTCTCTACAGAGCTGGAGTGGCAACACTGGAGCTGGGTGATGCTGAAGCTGCTCGTCGTTACCTTCTGCAAGCCAGCAGAGGGAAACCTAATGGTAAATCATATTAGATTCTTAAAATGTGACAAGCTAGTTGAGGAGCATGTAAGGCGGAATGTACACGTTTGAATAAAATATCAAACAAATATCAGTGTATTGCTATTAACATTTTAAAGAACATGCACTAATTCCACATGTCATAGAAAAGCAAGCGTTAATAAAATACTTAATCTGTTTGTTAACTGTCAAGTAACTGTTGCTCGTTTTGAGGAGGTAATATAATGTGAAAACGCTATGTATCATTCATAGGTCACATGGTACATGTAGCCTTTCTGTAGAACCCACTCGCCATGTCAGCTAGAGAATTCAACGCTATTTTCTATACTGCTTATGCCACCCCCACACTGACCGAGGTGGGCATATACATATCTTATATACATATCACACATCGCCTCCAGCTGCCCTGATCTCTCAGTGGTGGTCCTGTTATTAACAATTATCCTTACTGTATGTACCATTCAAATACATGACATTTGTGATTCAGATAAATTAGGCACGATTGTAAATCCTTTACCTTGTGGTTGCCACCCTTGTGCTAGACCTATTTCAGTATCTGTAGACTAGTAGATGTTTGGAACTTCCTTGGAACTGTTCCTTGTAAACTGCATAGATGTTGCTAGGAAACTGGACGGGTTTGCTATTTAACATAGCCGACAGCTTAACGAATGGAGCAGAGCTGAAATGGATGAAACTGGCATACCATAATAGGTGACCAACCAAGGACTGAAATCTACAGATGTTTTAAAAAACCATCTACAAGTTTGCTCATTATAGCCGGTATTATCAAGCGGTTTATTGTGATGTCATTTGCTTTTGCCCTGTTAAAAAATATTTTTACATTGTGACTAAAACTAACAGATAATAAGCTCTGGCGTATACTAAAAGTACAATGCTTTGTTCTGTAGATGCTAACGTGAAGAAACAACTGCAGCGAGTGGAGGAACGGCTCAGCAAAGACTTCCAGAAGGAGAAAGCTCTTTACAAAGGCATGTTTAGTAAACAAACGCAGAATGAAGAAGAAGCCATGGGCTAAAACCAAAATCATGTGTGAGCAGCTTTGAAGATCTGAACCAGCTGAAAGGTTTGGTGCTTATCAAAACATTGGGGCAAGTAGGAATTTATTGGCACCCATGTCAGGACTGTTAAGACCAGGAACTTTAAAAATAAAAACCCATATTAATCTTCTGACTGTGATATCATAAAGTGTTAGAAATTGTGCGGTATTGGTCATTTTTCAGCATTCTTGTATAATAAATATTTACAAAATTATTTGCAGAATGAGTGAACCTGCTTATACTGTATTACTTAACTACAATTAAAAGTTGTCAAATTACATTTTAATGTGTATGCATACAAATGTAAGCCAATGTTCTCGTGTATTATCAGAATTTCACTGAGGTTAATTTGGCCAACAATAAACTGAGCCCGATTCCTTAGTGGAGAGGTCTAAGTTCTCCCAATTAAAGGCATTTCTCCCATAATTCAAAGACGTTTACATTGGGCGAACTTCCTATAAAAAATGTCTTACAATGTTTAGTAAAATACAGGATATTCAGTTACACACAATTTTTGCAGTTTTTACTTAACAGCGAAGTATAAAATGTGGTGTTACTCCTAATAAGCTAACTATACAACAAACAAGATATGAAATTCGATTGGAACTATAATAAATGTTTTAATTGGGGGATATGGTCTTGCAAGTCGGTCAGCTGGTCGTGAATGCTATGAAGTTGCTTTGAGACAATGTTGTAAAAACTGATATAAAATACACTGGCCTTGATTTGGCACGCCTTACTGCAACATTTTATCCAAAATGTTCATATATTAATATATATTATCTGCTTAAACTTGAAACATATAAGCAATAACAAGTAACTTTATATCACGTTTTAATCAGAACATTTGTGTTGTTTTTGGTTAGTGCTCATTTCTTATGGTCTTATACATGAGCTGTAAGTTTTGTATTATTGAGGGTCCTTTCCATTTCATCTTAAGCAAAGATTTCTTGCAGTGCTTTTCAGCATCGTGTGGGGTCTTGACTTTTCTGTTTGATCTGTTCTACATCAAACATAGCGAGTTATACATTTTCCTACTGTGTCATTTTGATATGAAGTAAAGCAATCTGGGCGAATCTTCCTGAGACTGTTATGGCCAACTGCATTCACTGAACACTGTTTTTATTGGTTTACATCTTTTATTAATACTGCCATGATTTAACAATATTTCTTATTACTTAGTAAGTCCTGAGCACATTTATGTCATAATACACATTATATTTTATGATTGTTGATCTACGTGTGTATACAACTAAAAGTTGTATGCACAAAATACTTCTAACATTACAGTATACACACTATACTGTGTGTACTGCAAAATATATATACGGTATATGCTAAATAACATGAGTACATTGGTACACATTAAATATAATAGTGCACAAAATCACAGCGGAGTTGCATGCAGAGGCACAAACATTTCAGTAGAGGCTTTTCAAAGCTCTGGAATTGTTCATTGATTTGTATCTTGGCAGTACTTGTACATCTCTTACTACCGATACAGTAATATCTTACACAAATCGATCCACGCTGCACTGTTAATACAGTAAAATAATATTTCCTTGATAATTCTGTGATAAAGCATATGCTTTTGTAATAACACCTGCAGAAATATGCTGTACAAAATAGGCTTTAACTACTCTTTCTTTTTCGATTTCTGGCTCTTTCCAAAACTGAGCGACCTCATTGAACCAAAAATCTTCCTTCCAAGATCTCGGAATGATCTGGAACGAGTTAAAGGTGCTGATGGAGGAGGAGATGGAGAGAGGGAAGGGGAAGAAAGGGGCGAGATGGAGTGGGTGCTCCCATCTAAGCTTTGTGAACGAGAGAGATGAAACAGACTAGCAGTGGAAGAGTGATGGTTGTCCTCTTTTCTGACTAGATTTCGTCTCCGGTTGGTGCCCTGCACTTCTCTGCCAATCTCCAAGGAGGAGACCCAGTGGCTGTTCTGGAGAGCTTCTCGTTTTTGGGAACGAGATTCCAGGAATCCCTGAGATTCACTCCGGAATAATGCTCTTCTTGACCTGCGGTGGCTAGAGCCATGGTTGTCTGAGTGTGACCCTTTTTTTCTCATTTCTTTTCGTTCTTGTACCTTACTTAAGGGAGTATCTTTCAATGAAGCATGCCTTCGACCAAAGTCTTCAGTTCTTTCATCAATCTCATCTTTCCCCCAGTGGCGAGGTTCAAACCCTTTCCAGAAATTGCTGACTTTCTTTGGATTTTGATAATTTACATCTTCCTCCCAGCAACTGCTGTAATCTCGACCTGAGTAACTGCTTACTGTCGATGCTCGCACTAGCTCTCTGGAGGCATGCTTTCCCTGATAAAGCCTCTCACCATCTACACTTTTTCTCCAAACTCTTTCCTGAGACCTCCACCCTGCAGCTGCTCCGGCATCTTGCCTGAGGGAACCGCCGCGAGGCCTCATGGGGCCTGACAGAGGAGAATTACTTGGATGGATGTGTGGGAGAGAGCACTGGGAAGGAGAGTCCCGTCTAAACACAGACAGCTGGGCTGGTGTGAACAGTGAATTTGAGAGCAAACGCGGTGGGGAGTGAACTCTCGAATGGGATAAAGAAGCAGGAGAGGAAGCAGGATCAGAATAATTGTGAGGTAATGGCAGCATAGGAGAAGCATGAGACGTAGAAGGAGCTATGTGATCAAAACGAGGACTGTTTAAAAGATTTGGATGAATCAAATGGCAGTCTGAATGGTTGACATGTAAGCGGTGTTGCTGAGAAATGTAGTCTGAATCAATCATTCCACTTCCTGCCCAGAGGTTTGACGATGAACTTGAGTAAAAACTGGAACGTTCTGCCTCATACATTGTTTGAAGAGAGGAGCGAGAAGAACAAGGTGTTGGAGTATTATATGCAGATGCAGACCCTCCACCCCTTTCTCTTTCATTTTGAAAGCACTCTGGATCCAGCTCCACACCTTCTTCCATAAGTCCCACCACCACAGACTTGGGCAGCCCAGAGACACGTGAGATTTCGCATACCACTGCTGAATCTTCACTGAGTTTATCTGGACTCTCTGAAGATTTGGAAAAAGGACAATCTTCAGCCTCCTCTTGAGGATGACCACTCCAGTCAAGAGACTTTGAAAAGTTAAGTGCACCAAAAGTCTTTCCAGTAATCTCCAATGACCCACGGTTACTGACAGCAGACGGGCAGGTCGATATACGAGGTCTGCTCCTCCAATTCGGAGTGCTGGTGACTGTGTTTGATGATGAAGCTGGAGAGGCGGTTGGAGTGATGAAGTTCCCACCTAGTTGCCCACCTGAACCTGACACAGGCTCATTTACATTTTTAGAATCAAAATTCAGTGATTTATTCAAAGCTTGATTAAGATTTAAGTTCAAGTTCAAATGAAAACTAATGTTAAAATCTTCCCCAGTGGAAGATGGTAAATTTCCCAGGTTAATGGAATTCCGGCTGGCTTTCTTACCAATGCTGCCCAGATTCACTCTAGCAGAATTGCCCAGTAAAGACTTGGACGGAGTCAAACTGGTAAGGCTGGATGAGGAAATACTTCTTGGATGGACTCCTTCATAACTGGACCCCAAAGAGGCCCTCTGAGATGTTCGACTAAAAGTATCAGAAGCCAACCTGCTGTGGTACTTCTGGGCTAATCTAGTTATGTACAGCTCCAGCTGTGTGACTGATGTGGAGAAAGGAGGCTGAGACTTTACGGGGGGCTCTTCATGCTCTGGTTGTTCAGGTTGGTCCCCCTCTGGGCTGGGGGATTGACGTGTGGGGGAAGTGTTTTGGCAAGAAGTGAAAAGTGGACTTTGCAAAGCCACTGCATGGAGTGGGCTGGGATAAGGGTACACCTCTTTTGTCTTTCTTGAAACCAGGTCAGAGCAAAATCTGGGGTCGAGTTGCAGCTGTTGGCTGGTGGTGGAGGTAAAGAACACACCCTCTTTCTGTACTGATCCCAGACTAGAGCAGAGCCCGGTCAGAAACAGGAGTCCATCTACCTCAAGTTCACCTATTCAAGGAAGATCAAGATGGCCATGTTATACAACAATTGCTGTGTAAACACAGACGTTTACAAATAGTTAGGAACGCTTAATATACCAGTAGATGCTGGCCTCCTGACTCCTTTTCGTACTGTTCCCCCTGAATCTTTGACACTTCTTTGTTCATCTTCTCTCCACTGGGTGGTACTGTGATCCAACGAGTGTGGTCTGCATGGCCCCCCCATTTTTACCGGCCCTCCAGGGGCTGCCTCGCTGGCCACAGAGTAACAGGAGTCTGAAAGTGAGCTCCCACTGACTGAGTAAAAGCCTGGAAAAAAACAGAAATAAAACTGGGGGAGGATCACAGGAACTTGGACTGAACAAAAGACAGGATTCATGGGTGACACCAGATATAAATTTAAATATAAGCAAAAAGGTCAGAGTTAATGTTTGCCAAGGGCTGCAAACAGCAGTAAAACATACATAAAAGTATGTATTGCTCTGAAGCAAAAAGTACACAGTGAACATATCTCTTACCCAACCTTGAGTTGCACTTTAATAACAAGTAATATAGTCCCACTGGGAAGAACTATTGGACCTTTTGTGTAGTCAGGTAGTCGTATTTAATTTAAAGTCATGGCAAGTATGTATATTTTTGTGTTAAAACCCACAACAAAGTTATGATAAGCCATTCCATATTGATATAGTTTGACTTCCAGATTATACACTGCTGAGTCAACAAAATGGTCTGGGACTGATTCAGCAAGGACCGGGAAGTAGGCTGTTACTGGTATCTGGAGTCATGCTGGCTTGAGTGCATCCCACAGCTGCTAGAGGATGCACGGGGGAGGATCCAAACAGTAAACAATCAAGATGATGGTCCCACTGATACTAAATTGAGTGTGGGCATTCCAATAGAATGGATATACATTTGATATACATCGATTTGTCATGATGGAAGATCCAATCCACCCCAGAAGAAACAATCACCATGTCTGGGTGTATACCCATTAATACATGATCTAAAACAAAAACTGGTTAAGTCACGAGTTCCATCAGGAGCTTTTCACAACAGTCATTGGGAGTATATCAAACCCAACGTTTGTAAACCATAAAAGCTTGGTAGAACTTAATGAATGATTTCTGAAACAACCTAGCAATTGGGAACAGCAGTAAGTAGATAAGGCAGTAACAGTACATATACAAAGTCCACCAATAAACCATCTAAGGGAAGGGGATTTTAAAGAACCTGCTGCACTGGTACATCCACATGGCATACAAAAATATGTAATTAAGGTAAATGATTTTCCTTTAGAGGCAAACTATTCCTTTAAAGAAATCCAAATCTGAGAGTTAGAAATGAAAAGCTCAGGCTTAGCTGAGTACCTGAGCTGGGTCTAGAGTCGCAGTCAAGTGAAATAGTGCCACCAGGTTCTGGAGTAGGAGGAGATGCCAGGTCTGATGGAATATCCCATGAAAGAGTAGACCAGCGGGAGTGTATGCCCTCTGCACCTCGGCCTGGCACTAATGAGTCCACCTGACAAGAGAAGGCAGATGTTATTGTGTATGTCAACAGGTGTAATAAAGCAAGACACTGATAGTAATAAAGTGTAATAATCTAATTCTGTGTTTACATACAGTACTGTCAAATAAAGCCATTTGAACAGCTGGTAGGTTTCTTTACTCAAGGTCAGTACTTCTACAGCAGACGCTACACAACAGAGATAAAATAATAAGAAAACATCTAAAGACTTCATCTTGCGAATACAGTTTATTCGACAATTTTTACTTAATAATAAAAAGATGTATTTTTGATGTATTCAACTGAGGAATACAATTTAAAAAATTAATGATAAATGTTTAACAGTATAAACTAATTTACATCTGCTGTGATTGGGACAGAATCTAGTAATAAGCATCTCTAAGCCATATCATATTACGTCTGCTTAATTATTCACATTTTGCCAATTTCTTTTACCCAATAACTGGTTAATCATCAACAGACAAGTTACCATTCGGTCACCTAGCCATATACATAGACTGGCTCAATGATGAAAGCCAGTAATGGCAGAAATCCATATCGCACAAGCTATTTTTCTTTTTTCTTTTTATAACTCCCACGTTACAATTTTTAATTATCCTTTCCCGCTGCTGCATTTTGCTTTTTATTTGCTTTTATTTAATTGCTTTATAAATAGAGCTGATTAAACATTCTTGCCATTTTTTCTATTGCCAAAGATTGCATCACTTTGTCCAGTAAAAAGGCCTGACACCTGGCATAGAAGAGGTCATTAGTTCGTCCTAAAATAAGTTTTGCAATTTATGGTATGGGTTATTTAAAGATTGTTGTAACCGAGCTCAGGCTTTGTTTGACGGATCACTGAGACATCACAAATAGCCTCTTGAACAAGTGTGTATTGTTAGTTTCCAGTTAACTCTCAATCCTCAGCTTCTGTGTTCGGAGTCTAAAACACAATGCAGGTGACTCATGCTGAAAATCCAACCGGGGGATGGGACGGACTGAAGAGCGACAGATGACGAAACAAAGACCAGTAAAGAAGAGGGACGAGGGGGCTTTTAAAAAAAGCACAAAAAACTTTGACCAGCCTTATCTGTGTTTTAGCATTTTCCCCCCATAACTCTTTACTTGTGATATATGTGAGACACGCATAAAAGGATGAGTTTAAGAAGCAGCAGTTGAAAGGGATTAAAAGCAGAGGACAGATGAAAGTCCAGGACCTTTGTGAGAGGGAAGGAGAGATAGAAGGTAAAAAAAAATAAGAGAAAACGAGCGGGGGCTGGGTTGCCTAGTGAGAAGAATAGCATGAAGAAGGCATTTTAAACCTCTACGACAAACACACTGCACACAACAATCCTGGATATGACTACCACCCCCATTTCACTGCGATGTACCGCTGAGCTGCTCTCGCTCGGCTCTCTCTTGCAGTTTCTCTCACTTCGCCCACACGGACGACTCAGCAGCAACACTTATCTCCAGCTCAACTAGAGATAATTCTACAACAAATCCTGTAACATTCAGTTTGCATTCGACACAAAAACATGCCACTTTACAATTAAGATCAGAGTGAAAGTGATATAAGTGGAGATATTCAGCAAGTGCAACATCCTTCCCACGCAAAAGTTCTCATCAAAAGGATGTAAAATTTATCTTGATAAGGTAGTATAAGCACAACAAGTACAAAGATATTGTGAATGTCAGCTTAACCTGTCAGCGTAACTGTAAAGACGATTGTAAAGATGATAGCCTAGTGGGTAGAGCGTTGGGCTGGGAACCCAAAGGTTGGGGGTTCAAATCCAGGCTCTGCTACACTGCTGGGT
>JAOUQU010000028.1:2778993-2789190 GCA_028566735.1 Ammoglanis amapaensis
GGAGAACATGCAAACTTCCGCACAGAAAGTCCCCAGCCCGACCCGGGGATCGAACCCGGGACTTCTTGCTGTGAGGCAACCGTGCTAACCACACAGCCACCGTGCCGCCACCCACTAGGCTACACTGTCCCTAATAGTAGTCTTGTAGTTATGTAAGCAGTTGGTACATTTTATGTACGTTATACATACAATGTTAAAGGAAATCTGAAAAGCTTTTAATATCACTGCAGGGATGCAGTTATTTGATCAGCCTGTCGTTCACAAATGGATGACATTTAGTCTACACGGTTCTGCATTTCATTCATTTGTATTAATTACAGGACGAATCCAGAGTACAGTACTAACCTTTGTTTAAAATGACAAACTGCTAGTAATGTGTCGATTTAAATTGTATTTTCAGCATCATGGCAGAGTGTACAACGTTAGAAAGCCTCTTGGAGATGGGCTTCACCAGAAACCGAGCGTAAGTATCTTTTTTAATGTAGTCACACTGCCTACATGACTTCTTTTTAATGATTATATTTTCCTTTATATTCAGTGAGAAGGCTGTAGCGCATACTGGCAACCAGGGTATTGAAAGAGCTATGGACTGGTAGGTGGCAATTATTGACGCTGGTATTATGTACTGAGTATTGAGGGTCTTTTATCATTCTCACCATTCTAAACTGCAGGTTAATGGAACACGAAAATGATCCAGACATAGACGAGCCCTACGTCCCACCGGCGGAAAACGTTTTAGGATCATCGGAACAAAGCACATCCCAGTCTGACTCTGATCTCGATAAATGTAGGACATTTTTCTTCATTTCATATTTATTATAACTCGACACTATTAATCAGAAAAAGCAAATCACATTCAAAGAAATGCAATTCTAGTAACAAAAATGCCAAATAGGTCACACTGGTCAAGTTGAAGGTCTAGTTCAAATCGATGGTTATAGAGGTGTTGTGATTAAGCCCACTGAATGTCAAAAGACTGCAGTGTTGTCATTGTGTAAAACACAGACATGATAAAATGGTTGTGCGCTTGGCTTTTCAAATAGATACAGCAGAAATTCAGAGCTATCCCTTAACTGCCAAAAACTAGAAATAGAAGAAAATGGATTATTACAATTTGCATAAATATCTGGAATCCAGGCTGTGAAACGTGGACGTGCAGTTGCCATTGTTGTGAACTAAATATACTCTATTAAATATTTAACGTTTTTGTTTATATTATGTTCAACTGTAAAGTTTTTGTCAGCATTTATGGTAAACATTATTGATTATAAGTCTTGAGTCCTACAGTTTCCTCATATCATTGTATCATTTACTAATAATAAACCAAAATTTGTTCTTTTAACTAGTTCATATTGACTACTTTAGAATAAGAAATGTGTTATCATTCATATATATTCATGTTATCATACATTATTGCACAGTACTAATATATAAATATACATACACACTTGAGGCAACTGCCTTTAGTAGACATCACAGGGATAGTTGTCCCATATAAACATTGCCATTCTGTAAAAGGATTTGCCAGTCAGTCTAGAAAAGGGGGCGTGTTTTATACCCGCTATAGTTTTTGTCCAAATAGGCAACAAAACAGATGTTGATACTGTCTAGTTATCATCGCTGCATTATTTACAACTTACTTTTTTCATAACTGAAATCCAGCTTCTGAAACACTAATACTGGACGGAAGCAAACAACCAATGACGGAAGAGGAAAAAAAGGAACAGGTTAAAAGGTTGGTGAATGACTAAAGGTTGGAGTAAGACTAATTAGTTTTTCAGCTTCACTGCTGCCATACGATCATTTTTCTGTGTGTTCAGACTTGAGGAGCTGATGAGGGTCAAACAGGAGGAACGAAGAGAGCGAGAAAAGCAGGAGGAGGTGGAAAGGGAAATACAGAGGAGGAAACAGGGCCAGGAATTGCAGCATGTTCGACAAAAAATGCAGGAGGATGAAATGAAGAAGCTGGCTGAAGAACGTAGGAGAGAGAAAATTGAGGACAAAATGGCCAAGTAATACACTGTGTGTGTGTGTGTGTGTGTGTGGGGGTTGGAGGGAGGGAGGGTAGTTATTGTTATTTGATTGTTAGTTATTTTATTCTATTGTATTTTTTTGTAATGTCAGTTATTGTGCACTGTGAGCTACTGCAACCAAAAACTAATTCCTTGTATGTGTCACATACTTGGCGAATAAGTCCGATTCTGATCTGAGCGCTGAAACCTATTTATTGCCACAGTGGGTTTTGTAAGCTTATCTGTTTTGTGTGATTGTTTTCAGACAGAGGGTTAAAGAAAAGATTGCACGAGACCGAGAAGAAAGAGCACGCAAGGTATTCGCCCTTTTTAATGTAACTTCAAATTCATTTATAAAGAAATGTCCATGTTCATTTGCAGCCGACCGATTGATTTAGTTTCATGTCGCTATCCAGCCCTACAAGTGTGTGTTTGTTTTTACAGTTTGGTGGATGCTCAAGTACTTCACCCACTTCTGATACCACACCCCAGGCTTCCCCTGAAATCCAAGGTCCGCCCCCAGCCAAAAAAGACTATGATGAATGCCGAATACAAGTAATTATTTTTTATTGAAAATGATCGTGGCTTTTAAAGCACTAACACAACTTATCAAAAGATTTATGTCAAAATGGAAATTGGCTTTTCGTCATACACATACATTGGGTGATAACACACTTAAAACTTGAAAAGTATTTAATCAGGGAATCCAGCCAGTGGCTTAATTTGGGTTGGCAGCCATTCTGCATTGCTTGAAACTTGAGAATATGCTTACGCTTCTGTCACAAAACATTGTATTTTACTGGAACCCCTCGATGGGGTAGCACTGTTGTCTGCAGTGAGCAGTTTTTTTGGTACGATTGCCAGATCTTGGTACTTCCAGCTCTTGTTTCCCTCCCATAGACCAAAGACACACAAGTGAGCTGGAGATACAAAATTAACTGATTGTTCGGTCATGAATGTAACTAATATGAAAGTAAAATCCCAGCAAACAGCCTAGATGTGTTTTTATCTAGATTCATTTTGTATATGCATCTTTTACATAGATCATCTAATTGTCCTCTGTTCCACCTTAAGATTCGTCTTCTGGATGGCTCTGCGTTGGTAGCAGTTTTTAAGGCCCAGGAGCCATTAGCAGCAGTGCGAGTGTACGTGCAGATGAACAGCTCTGACGAACAGCCCCAGGATTTCACTCTTCTGTCCCCATATCCCCGCCGCGTCTATACAGAACTCGATATGGAGAAACCTTTACGTGAACTGGGTGAGTAACTTTATACTTATTGGAGCCATCAAGCATGCACACTTGTGGATTGTTTATCCAGATCACATGCTGATGAGTTTTAAAACTTCATTTCATCGCAATTTCACTTACCGTTTTAATTTCTTTTTTCAAATGAACAAATTCTGTATGTTAAAATAATAAATCACAATCTCAGCTGCTCAAGTGTAGCAATTTTTAGCAAGAGTTAATTTAGCAAATTATTTTAGCAGATTAACAATACTAGACTGTAGCTAGGCCAGTTAATTCACATATCTGGAGACATTTAAACAAACTAAAATGTAAACTCGACTGATGTCTTAACAGAATAGTTTTAGGTTTTACTTGTAAATAAACACTTGACCGAAGGGTATTCTAATATACATTACCTTTAAGTGGTGATATGTTGTGGTAGCATGATAGATATAAAAATGAGCATTCAGCATAAATCTCTGGATTTGGATCGAGATTTGTCTTCCAGATTTCCTAAATCTCACAAAGTAATGAAATTATTTTTTGTTTTATCAGTGCTGAACCATCCCCAAACCTGTACAAAGCCTTTTATGATCCTGGTTACAAACATTATATGTCTTCAAAATATCAACACATTACAGATTCAGATTAGTGTACAGTATATAATACTGTATTGTTAAAGTACCATCGGTCAAAAAAGTCAATGTTTGGACAATAGTGATACTGATTCATAATTCGATTTTATTTGTATAATCTGTAAAATTTTTTAAATCTAGCCCAATTTAGCAACATGAATAGTAGCAGTGCCCTCTGATATCAATTATTCCTTAGTGAATAGGATTTGTGGCAAATCGCTCTAAGATTTCTAGTTTCCAAATGAGGAGAATCAGAACCTGCCACAATACTCTGGTCAACTGTAATTGTATTTTAACTGAGCAGTTTTTTTTCTTTGTGTTCTGTCCCTTAGGTTTGGTGCCTTCTGCTGTGCTTGTTGTTGCAAAGAAATAAAGCGTAACCTTCTCTGTGTTCTTCCACCCTTCTAAGATGGTCAATTTGAGGCAAAACAGGTTTTTAAAAAAATCACTCGACTACGTTTATTTTATAAACAGACATTTGAACAGTTGATGGATTCTTATAAACTGCGACAATAAAACATATTAACCCTCCTACTTACAAATCATTCGAAATGTGGTTTGGTTTTATTCTAATCACTTTTGGTGTATAACATCTATGTTTGCAAAAAGTGCTTGACCTCGAACTCCATTCATGTAAATAAAGTCTTAATATCAAAGTATAAAAGCTTAGTTTTATGTTTGCAATCAATAATGACAGTTAAATACTTTATTTAAAATCAAGCAAAACATGTGAGTACAAAACTGCTGTACAAATATAAAAACCATAAAGACGCAACCTAAAAACAAAAGTCACATTCAAATATTAAAAGCACCTTAAGCAACCACCACAGAACACTGATTAGACTATGGTAATGGTCATTGCATAATTACTTGTCTTTGTACTGCAATAAATGATCTCCCATTATACTTCCCTATTATATGAACATGCTCATGTTGGTTATGACTACAAGGTCAAGTTAACACAGGAGTTGAGAGTTGATACACAATGAAATGAGCTTTACACAAATGAGAAAAGAATCACAAGGTTCAACACTAGACAAGCTTATGCCACTTGTTTTGATAAACACCACACGTTTAATGCTCAATATCACCGCTGTACATTATGCTACCATCACCAGTGCTGGGAGTAAAGGACTGAATTACTAGCAGGAGATTCCATTGAGGGTGCGTTAGTGCATAGGAAACTGCAAAACAGTGTGTAGAAAAGTTTCTCAGCATGGTTTCTGATTCTCTGCACCTTTTGATCAGAACTATAGACACATGCAAAGAAGCATTAAACGGTTTACCTTTCAGATTATGGAAAATAGTCACCCTTCGCTTTTTTGGTGGTGCATTATAATACAAATAATAGTACAAAACTAAACAAAATAGCCATAAAAACATTCATCAAAACAGTAAGTTGACGAGATCTCCTGTCAGCAACATGTTTATGTTTAAAATAACACTGCCATAAGTGTTTGACTTCATGACCCAGTCCTACTGAGACATTGGTAATTGGAGGGGTTATGAGCATATTAAATAAAAGTGAAGCTTTGTAGAACACTAACCACTTGGGTCTAGCTGGAAGGGTAGTATTGGCTATACTGATTCCAGGGACTGTAGGCTGTAGAACCATATCCACTGTACTGCTGCTGCTGAAAGATAAACAGTATAAGTTAGCCAACAGCACCATCAGTGTTTCTATTTGTCTCCCACTATAGATCCTTGCTTTTGTAGCAAATGTGATAAGAGCTAGCAATACTGCCAGCAAAATATATGCTAGGCAATGACAATTTTTGGTAGAACATTAAATCACAGAGACATGCCTCTTCTCTTTCCAATCTTCTGTCATTAAGAAACAGAAAAGATAAACACCATTGTTGTCTGTTACAATTGTTTTTAGATCAAGTAGAGGAAAAAGCTCTAAATTATAGGAATCATGAGAACGCACTGCACTATTAGGAAGGAAATTGCATGTGATAATCTGTAATTTATATTTTAGTATAAAAGGTATTATTATTATTAGGTTGGGATCTTGAAATGACGATCAGCAGCTCTGTTTAATATAACCCTGGAAAATCTGAAAATCTTGCATACCTGATACCAAGCACTGTAGTTTCCATAAGCACTCATATCTGTACCACCCACTGGAGGAGGAGGTGGCGGGGGCATAGTAGGTGGCACAGCCTGCAAAGAAGCTGATGATCCAGAACCATCATACGCCTTACTCATACTTTCTAGATCATCACTATCACTAAAGAAATAATACAAAACATACAGAACATGATCTGATCTGAAATGAACACAATTTGGATTTTTTGTGTTAAATATTTCTGGGTGTTTGGCATTACCCATTCTCTGCTCCTCGCTTTGTTCCTCTGAGGTCACTGACTAACTTTTGGTGTTCTTCATAGATCCTCAGTAAGCTGGAAACACATGATTGTTAATGACATGGCCAATAGGCCTGTAACCAAAGCAACAACATTTATATTTACATGAATATGGGGACAGTGTAGCCTAGTGGGTAGAGCGTTGGGCTGTGAACCCAAAAGGTTGGGGGCTCAAGTCTGGGCTCTGCTGCACTCCGCTACACTGCTGGGTCCCTTAACCCTGTCTGCTCCAGGGGCGCTGTACATTGGCTGACCCTGCACTCTGACCCCAACTTCCAGACAAGTTGGGATATGCGAAGAGAAACATTTCATTGTACTGTACATCTGTATATGTGTAATGACAAATAACATTTGAATTTGAAAATTTGAATTTGAATAAGACCTGTAATATGTCGAGTATGACTCGACAGCACAGGCAAGAAATCCATTCTTTTTTGTGAAGACTAGCTTTTGCCTGAACTAAATATATTTTATCCAGTTTGCTTTCAAACCTTTGCACGGTGGTCCCAAAATCTTCAGCAAACTGCAGGCCTATTTGGGAAAAATGTATTTTGGCCTCTGATGATAGCGGTGCAGCTAAGGCTTTGCTCAGACACTGCTCCACTCCTCCTCCATTCAGCTGCAAGTCCCCCGACAGCTCAAGCTCCAGCAGATTCATGTACAACTTACTGTTGTCCTGAGAAGACACACATCACAGTAGTCCATAACCCGGTTTGCCCCTGTTTGCATATAATGGCTGTTTTAATTTATGAACAGTAATGTTTCATATATATGTAATGTAATAATGTAAAACTGTTCAACAGCATGAGTTCATAATACTTTGACAGAAAGTAAAAGCGTTTACTGATTTACATATTTACAGCAGTTATATAACTTAAAATAAAACTGAACTTTTACTTATATGAAAGTCGTCTTATTGTGTGATTGTAGAACATAAATTCTTACCGGACTAAGTTCCATAGCCTGCTGTAAAACCGATCGGGCTTGTGATGGATCCTTGCTTAACTTTAGTAAAAAACGGGCTAGTTTGATGGAGAAAAATGCATGAAGGTACGGCTTTTCTCGATTCTCCTCCACTGCCTCCTTCAGCAGTGATTCAGCCTTATCCAGATGTCCGATCCTCCTCTGTAATCCAACCCTCCTCATTCGGATCATAGCCAACCCAGGCACGGTCTTCTCTAAAGCTTCTAAGATACGTTGAGCTTCTAAAATGTTACCTACAAAAAATAGATGGTTTACAAAATATGTATAAAACCACAGACATTTAGATCAATCGCTCAGTGCAGGATGTGTTACAGATTTTTGTGGTCGTCTACTTGCTACTTTCTAATACTACAGAGCAAATCAATCAAGCTGATGGGAATGAGACTTTGTGTTTTAGACAAAGCTGAGTTTAATCCATCTGCATCTTGGTCAAGAGAAGTAATTACTACAGCTATAACTATACAGCAATACAATTGTTTACAAAAAATCAATTCATTCCAAAAAAAACCCCAATTTGAATCATGAATTGATTCCTGAATCAATTTGTGGTGTATCATCACACACATGTAATAATTACACGTCTAATCAGCCTGCTTCTTATTACCTGCTGCGAGTGTTGCGAGACATATCATATACTAATAGTCACACTATGTGCCTACTCATGCTGTAATCCAGCCCAGTAATTTACACTATAAATGTACACTTTACACAAATTAAATACAAATTCATGTATGCAAAATACACACATTTCAAAACACATACCATGTCTCTCTTCAAACATGGCCCACTGCATGTGAATATTGTGTTTGTATGGCAAGTGGATTTCACAAGCACGTCGATACAAGTTTCTCGTTTTCTCCAGACTATGTGGCTCTAGGTAACGAACATACTGCATACAGACAACATAAGCATAAAAACATTGTCCATAAATATATATTTATATATATATATATATGTGGACACAGAGAGCGAGAGATACATACAATATATGATTGATTTCAATGTTTTGTTGTTTTACCTTATTCCAGAACTCTTCGTAAAGTGTACAGGCAATAAGGCAGCGCTCAAACAAAACCATCACTCTTTTATGGCTAGCGATGGTTGACTTGACCTCTGTACCCTCTTGACCTTCTACAGATGTCCCCTTAGTAGCCTCAAGTTCAGCTATTTCCCAATCTAAATAACTGTGCCAAGCATTCAGCTGAGCTCGGTCCAAGGGCTTTACATGGAAATACGGCCTTTTAATCTGAGAGTGTAAAACAGAAAATAGATTGTAAATGTGTACGTGTTGGAGTTACGTTTTAGTCAATAAATAAAAAAACTTACAGCATCTTCATAGTTCCATCTCATCCTGACTTCAGCCTCATTCTGCTGGTACTGTCTCTCTCTGCTGGCTAATACCAGGTCTTGCATCTTTTGCAGTGCCTCCCCCTGCCCCAGAAATACAGATTTATTATTTATTAATCTGATTGTCATGGTTCAAAGCCAAAAAAAAAGTTTAATCATTAAAAAATTATGTGGTTCACAACATTATATAAGTCATAGTCATTTTGTATCTGTAATTCACTTGCACGTTTTCGAAATGTGGGGAAAAAATTCCCGGCACAGGAAGAACATGCAAATAACACACAAACTGGAACTGGACCACATCTCGGAATCCAGCGTTTTGTGGTGGTGACGGTACTAATATGAGCCAATATACTATGGCTGTTCAAAAGCATCTAAGCATTATTAGTGCTTTACTAGAACACATTCCACCAATGCAAGAACCTAGATATTAGCACTGGTCTAATCTTTTAAAAAGAAAGTCTTTCTAGGTGTAAGATCATTACAGAATGTTTGCAGCTGTCTGTAGGATCTTTTCCAGTGACTGGACCGCCATTTTTCTCAGCAGATGTGGCATCAGATTCCTCTTTCTCAATGACCAGGTATGCACCCTGGATCTTTTTGTATTCCTCTGGATTAAGCAAATCCTGGAGTGCATGTGACTTTAAATGAGTCTTCAACCTGATGAAACAAAGATATGATTACTTACATCAGCCATTAAAATATATGTCACACTTATTTGCTTTTGGACTGTGAAAGCCAAAAAACAACACATATATATTTTGGAGATTTGAATTAGTGCTTTGAATTGCAGGTGTTTGACAGTTTACCAATAAGGCTTTGGGGTGATAAATTCAGCTGCATCTATATGTGAAGGGGGGAGAAAGATCACAAGATATGATAGTGAGAAGAAATAACAGCAAATTCTCACAAATCTGTGTGCTTCAATGTGGATTTGTGTCAATGTGATGAGCTGTATAAACAACCCGCTTTAACCCCTTTGCCCATATAGAGTAAGATTGTTCTAGCTTGCATACTTTTCATAGTGGGTGTTGTAGAGCTGGGTGGGCACTTGCATTACACGGTCATAAACCACAGTTACGGCCTTCAGGTCACCCTGTTCCTTTTCCCACTCAGCAAACAGATCCCAAAGACGGTCTGAGTGCCAGTCCCAGCCTGCTGCTGCCACAGCGTCTTCAAATGTACTGCAAACAATAACAAAGTGCTAGAATATTTAATACTACGATAGTATTAGAAGAACTAGAAATTCTTTTCATATGTAAATTAAATTCTTAAACATCATGAACTGGGTAAAAAAGTACACCTTTTACTGATATACAAATATCAAAGCCCAAAATAAAAATGTAATTCAAAGCACACTAAAAATCCTTGATCACATTAGTCTTCTATTTTAAAAATACATGCTATAGAAGGAAAAACAGAATACATTATTAGAACCAAGGTTCTTATCTACTGTCTTGACAAGTTTCACTCTGATGGCACAGTGAGCAGCGATGGTGCCTTACAACAAAAAGCATCTTGGCCAAGGTCTTTACTCTGTGTTACAATTAGGGCTGTCCACAACCAAGGATTTTGTTGGTCGACCAGTGGTCGTCATTTACTTCAACTAATCGACTAATAGT
>JAOUQU010000028.1:2789290-2803948 GCA_028566735.1 Ammoglanis amapaensis
GTGTGTATCAAACTGGTCGCCCGCCGCATTAGTTGGTACCCCAAAAGTAGCCCGCAGCTTCAAAAAGGTTGGTGACCTCTGCACTAGACGGATATTTGAGCATCATATTGTAATATCAATATTTGCAATTGTCAATACGACTGCAAACAAAGAACAAAAAAACAGTTTTATGTATTTAAATAGTAGATTTGTGGTATTATTTTATTCATTCATGTGTCTATATTAACTGACAGTGCACCATAGGATAGATAGAAAATAAGTGTTTACCTGTAAGTGAGGCGTACTGGGTGAACATGTCAGACGGCGTTGGGCCGAGCATGATAAATACATCGATGATGCCACTCTCAGAAATCCAGCGCACATCAGTCTGAGGAGTCTCGTTGGAGCCCTGAACAAAATCCAGCATCTTTCCGAACACAGTCTGCAGCAAGCAGAGGAATATAGAAAATACTTTTAAGTAGAAATACTTAAAAATAAATCACATATCCGAAAAGACGATGCAGCAAAACTAACAAAAGAAAAAAAAGTTTAACATGCCTTATTGTTCTACAACAAGCAAGAATTAGTGAGCAGTAATAATTAACAGGTTCAAAGGTTGCATTGCTTTAATACATTTAAATCCTTTTATGCATGTTGAACTTTAAGACTTTTTATAGACTTTTTCAGTTGAGCCAGTTGGTATTAACATAGGCCTAGACCTCTAGGACTGCATGATTGATTAGCAAGACAAGGCAAAAAACATTTAACAAAATGAATAAAAAACGGAATAGAAAGAACAACATAAAGGATGTTTAATTCTTACTTTGCCAGCGGTATTGGAGCTGATATCCACCCATGTCTCAGCAGCATTAAGCCAGAAGATGCCCATTGTTCTCTGTGCATTATGAGCCAACATTACCGGCACTGATCCATATAAAGCCATCGGATTATAAAGTTCATACTGAAATACGTCCAGATTATATAACCTATAGGGGTCTCCGGCACTACAATAAAGAAGCGAACGTAATATTATGAACATACAAATTCAGATCTACATAAAAATATTCACATTACGTTGCACCTACTCGGTGGTTTTGAGTTTGAGACTGTCTGCATGCTCTGGTATGCCGTATACATGCTCTACTCCAGGCAATGAAAAGTCTAAACTAATTGATGTAGGACCTGAGGAGAGAAAAAGGTTTTATTTTGACACAATGAGAACACTGATTTTCAAAATGACTGCGACAAAGAAGAAATTCAAATCCTGATTCAAATTCCTGCCCAGCCCATCAAAAATGCAAATTACTGTAATGCTCTATCACTAAGTTCTTAAGGAGTGCTAAACAGGCATAGCATGAGAATTTACATGAACATTAAGGATCTGTATATCGTGGATATGGTTGTAGAATAAAAGGAAGAGTTCAAACTTGCTCTTGAATCTGAAACTACACAGCACGATTGACCTGGACGGGAATCCACACGAACACTATATAAGATATAGAATGCTCCACATTTAATCCAATCTGTGCAACGAAACATTGTCACACACTAGAGGACAGAAGTGAACAGTAAGCAGCACTAGCCACTGCATCCTGAGAGCAGTTAGTTAATGCTTTGTTTAAGGGAACACCACTCTTGACCTGTCGGTTCCAGAAAACAAACTTGCAACCTTCCAATCACAAGCCTAGTTCACCAACCACCACGTCATGGCAGGACACTGAGCCACTGTACCGCTCTAAAATCCGGCTCCAGTTTACTAACACACTGTAAATCCAGACAAGCTCAGAGATCACATACCGTTGGGTTTGCTATCTGTGTGAGACTTAAAAGACTCATCCCACAAGCCATCTTCATTATCTTTTCCTCCATCTTCTTCCTGCATGCACAAAGACAAAGAACGAGGTAAAGTAGAAGTGTATTCGAGAGCAAACATTGAGGTATAGACTAATCAATACTAAACAGGACATGGCTTTGACTTGTAATTATGATAGAAAACCCAATGACATGATAACTAAGTGACTAACCCGATACCATGGCTGTTGATTGTATAAACTACCTTTCATGTAAGCCATTCATGTTTACTTGCTAACAAATCCAGACTTAAATACCGCAGGCAATTAAACCTGTTTAAAATATGGAACTCATATTTAAGAGAACATGAGAATTTAATTATATACTCATCACCCACTTTTTTCTCCTCGTCCTGCTGCTCCTCTCCATCTGTGTTCTCTTTCACTTCTGCACCATCCGAATCAGTTTGACTGATGAATAAACACATAAAGCAAATGAAAAAGTATTGATTCACAATACTTGGTTCACACTACGATTTTTTAAAACAAAATTCAACCGAAGACAATTGTTGACAACGTTTCCTCTTATACATTTCCCTTCAAATAAAATCTAAACATTACATTATATAAATATATATGTCCCAACACCTCTGAACAAACTTACCCTCAGCTGTACAATGATGTTCCTCTTCTACTTGTTCCTTATGAACATTATGTTCCTTCTAACCTGTGTTCTTGTACTTCTCATTGTAAGTCGCTTTGTATAAAAGCGTCAGCTAAATGCAATGTAATGTAATGTAATATTTAAGTATACAATAGAGCCTAATTTGGAAGCTTGGTGAATAAAAGCAGTGCCTTCAGCTCTGTGAAGTCAATATCGATTCATTAAACAGGAATAATCATACAATTTGTTCACAAGTGAATTAATTACACTTGGGAATTGATTCATAGTGCATTTTTACATGACTTACATACCGACCATGTCTTCGCGTACCCCAGCTATTATTCAGCACCCCTGGTCTTGCTCAAAGACCCAACAGTGGCTGCATAACAGAGCCTGAATATGAACCACCAATCTTCTGACTGACAGCCCAAAGCTGGATCCACTAAACACTGTCCCAATTAATGACACATTCATTTTATGTTTTAATTCATTTTCTCATTTACCAATCCATGTCTTCAAATGGAATATGTAACAGAACAGGCATCAGGCTGAACTGCCAAAACTCTCACAAAGAAAAAGCAGAAACGTACGTGTCTTTACGTAGCTGTAGATGCTCAAAAGCTAGAAGGCCACGGGAGTTGAGTGAAAGCAGCAATTCAGATCCCTCCATGATGTCCAGCCTGAACGGTCGAGCACTGACTATCAACCTCTGACTTTCAGCTCCCAGAGACAGCACCACACCGTTCTCATCCTTAGACAGCACTGACAAACTGATACAAACACCAGCATTTTTGATGTATTCAGCGACAGCTCACATGCACAAAGCCGATCTCTTAGTGAATACTTACGGCTGAGTCGGGGGATCCCCCACCAACACATCGGGCACCTCAAAACGAGGCTTCAGGGGTTTGAGCTCATTTATTTTTACTCGAGTGATGTTACCCTGCAGTCTGTACAACTCCAACAGCAAGTGAACCTGCCATTTAGAACAGACCAAGGTATAAATGATTAAGCTTTTTAATTGTGCTGCTGAATTATCAATATTTCACGGGAAATAAACAGTTTTCAATGAAACAAACCTTGTTGTTGTCATTAATGAGCTGCAAAGTAAGTCTAGAATCGCTCAGCTCCAGAGTATCCAGTAAAGCTCGGTACGAAGATTGACCAGGCTTCATGGCCCTCTGGCGTCTGTTTCAACAAAACACTTTAGTTAATTATTTTAAAGATCTAGTCCCGAGTCATCAAACGACCATCCATTTCCATTGCAGGTAGACATAACTGAACTAATGTCTACTATTATTTGAATTGAAAACATCATATTTCTTATTACTAGACCTAAAGATTGCGACACGTGATTATACAGGGTGTTAAATGAAACAAAAATAATCTGTAAGTTTATCTGATGTGTACAAGAACATCACTTACTTGCAGAAGGCACTCTGATCACAGGTTTTAAAATTACCCCGATCTACAGCCAAGGTGCTCCCAAAAAGCAAACCGATACAAATACCAAAAAGCAGCCCCATTCTAAAAAAAATAAGACAGACAGGTAGAGAGAGAAATAATTAAAAAACAAGACAATTTAACAAAAGAGAAATATAAAGAATTGCACAATATTTGTAAGCCATACCAACTCTCAACTCATGAATCATGCAAAGTAATTAAAAGATCAAGATTCCATGATTTCTGTCCATTAAAATCTCCCCGTACCCAGCTAACCTGTTAAACTAGTCACAAAGCACAAAATTGTTTTCGTGAACAATCCCAGAACATTTTATTTACTTGTTCATTATTAATAGTAACTTAATAGCAGTAGAGTATGTCGTTTTTAATGTATGTATTTTAATTATATTCTAAATAAAAAAATAACAAAATCATAGTCATCATCAGTTATTCTGTAATAATTTGGACTTTGTGACTTATATAAAGTTCTTGCAAGTCGTTACAAGTTGTGAAACAATAGCAGATTTTATTATCTTTGTTGTAGAGCTATTTGCAATAAACAAACGTGCAATTTACATGAACTGCATTTAGCAGATTCCTTTATTTACATTTCATTTACAGAATCCAATTTGAGCAATTGAGGGTTAAAAGCTTTGTTTAAGGGCCTAACCACAACAACCTAGTATTGGTGAGGTCAGTGTCCTTCAGATTCCTGTAACCTAACCACTAAGCTACACCGAATTAATTTAAGCAATTAAACCAGATGAACAAGATTCACATCACATCATCATACTCTGTTAATAAGAGGGAAGTTTTCTATACGGAAAACATTTTAAAGTCGCAGTAGTAGTAAACGTTACCGCTAATTTGTGTAATATTAATGATTTGTATACACGAAATCCCAATAATGTGCTTCATTTGAACCAGACATCTCTTCAAGATTCTTCTTTATTGCTTATGTTTTTCTACTTTGTCTTTATCTGGATTGTGTAAATCTGTACAGCACCCAATGAATAAACTACAAAACAAAGCAATTGGAAATTAAGCACTACGACTATCTGGCAGCACAGTGGCTTAGTGCACGTTAATGCACGTTAATGCACGTTCGCCTCACAGTAAGAAGTCCTGGTTTTGAAGTACGTTTTGTCTGGACTTTGCATGCTCTTCCCCGTGCGTGTGTGGCTTTCCTCTGGGTGCTCAGGTTTCTGCAAACAGGCTGTTTGGAAATGCAAAACTGGACCGCGAGGGTCGTCCAGGTGGGTGTCAAAAAGCTGGATGTAAAGGAACAAGACTGTTGAAATGTGATGCGAAAGAATCAAGCACCAACAGGCAATGGTTTCATGGTGAATGATTATAGACAGATTATTACCATCACCAAAGTAAAATACAAAACCATCTTGTCTGATTATCTGATCTACATGTTTTATAAGAGTCACAACAGATCCTGACTGTGCCTCACATAATGTGTGAGTTATTACACTGATAGATGGTTGATGGATTGGGGGGTGATATTTTGGTGGTGGCCTTTAAACATTAGAATTGATTAATTGGTCTGACCATCTTTAACTGCTGTTTGTAGTATTTAGTGATGAATAGATTATTAATGTAATAATATTACATGACCACACACTGGATACATTGCACACTAGCTTGTACATTTAAGGTACATTTTGCTTTCTCTGCTGAATTTAACAAGAGTTTAAAGCAGCATTCATCCTCACAGTCGTTTAAAGGCTGTTAAGTGCATTTCCGGTGCTACATAAAAGCCATAAAAGACAACCAGTTATAAAATGTTGACAATTATCGCTTCCCGACAACATGTACAAATCCGTCCCATTGTAAAAATTAATTATTTAAGTATTCGGTAGCTTCATGCTAGCTCATCCATCAATTAGCATTTCCTAAGCCACGCATTGTCCGGGTAGCGGTTTCACTTCTATTCACACCCGTTCTACGCTGTTTTAAACCGCGAGCTTTTACGGTTCAATGCGCACAAATATTAACACATTTTACATTTCTAAAGTCAAATCGCAACAAAAACAACTCCAATCTCCATTACCTTTCAATGAAGGCAGCCGCCATTTTGGATTGAGTCGTTAAGTCCCGCCTTAACCGGAGCGCCACAAGTCCGGTCAAAGATTACCGGCTAACGGCGGAACTTCAAAAGCGGTTACCATAGCAACTGTAGATCCGCCCTACGTAACAACACGTAGCCGAGTCCGATTGGAAGGGTGTTTCGCTCATTCATTCATTCATTTTACACACAGCTTTATGTTGGTCATGGTCCCAGTGAGTCAAAACTCTGTGGAAAGATGAGACTGAACTCAAATCGGGGTGTCAAACACTAAAGTTTTATTTTAAATACCACCAGAGCACATATAAAACACCTTATACTAAAGCGCAAAGTAAAAAAGGAAGACACACAACACTACTTTAGAATTTAGAATACTAATTTCACCACTGTGCTTTTTTTTACACACATCTGCATTTAATACAAGTCGTGTCGTTTCACACACTAGGGGGCAGCAGTGAGAACAAACGCACAGAACGGTGGGCAGCCCTACCCAGGGCACCCAGAGAGCAGTTCGAGGTTAGGTTCCTTGCTCAAGAGCACTTCAGACATGACCTGTCAACTAACAGACCCAGGGAAATAATGCAAACACCTCACAGAAAAGAACCTGGACCACTCCAGCTTGTGACCAAACCCAGGACCTTGCAGTGAGGTGGCAGTGGCACTAACTAAACCATCATACCACCCATAAAAATCACATAATAATCAATTATAGATTATTGCACATGACATGATTATGGTTTAATTTACATTTTAAATATTACACTGTGTATTCATTGTGTAAATATTACACAAATGAATACACTACACACTGTGTACACAATGTATCATGAGATTATTACACATTACAATTTTGAATAACCTTTTGGTTTCTTCCATCTGCTCCAAGTTCCACCAATTAACCAAAGTTTGTGTCAGTGGTTCTAGCTACAACCTTTAGTTTTAACTCCACATTCATTACAATACATGTAATGTCAGATTTACTGCAATTATGAAACAGAATGAATACTGCAGTTTTAGGGTGCCAGGATTGTTTTCTATTCTTGTTCAGAGTTTACCACACTGGTAACACATCTGTGTTCTTTTCTCCCTAATAAAGAAAAATAGAAATAAATGGTCAGATTTCTAAAACAAACTTACACCAATTCCAGTGTGTAAGCAAATCTCCACACTCAGTGTAATGTTTAAGCAAATTAGCAGGTCAAAGACTCACAATCTCTTCGATCAAATAAAACGTGATAGAAGTTGATAAAAGTAAATTTAAACGAATCTTTTAAACTTGCAATGGTGATGTTGTGCCGGTTAGCAGCACTAAGAAAAATCTTGTAAAGTTGTTTAAAGACAAGCAAAAATAAGTAATATAGAGTAAATACTACTAAAATGACTACTGGTCGGGAATATGTGGAAAAAAAAGTCGGGAGAGGTACCTGAATGAAAGCTTGGGGCATCATTAAAATGATGGGTCAGTCTACATTAGGTTGGGATTACATTTCTGCCAATGGTGTAAAAATGCTCTCTGAATAAAAACACTTTTATTCAGCATGCCATTCCTTGAAGAAAGTGCTTGTTTTACTTTTCAGCCAAATCATGTCTGGAAAAATACAGCTTGCTGATAGAATGTAGAATATAAAACCTGAAATGCAATATGAGACCATTCGGCTGAGAATAAAATCTGCGGAGGGCTGACATAAACCTGGTATTAGATATCAGAGGACTACAGAAAACTTACAGAGAAAAGATTACAACAAGGAGATCTTCCTAAGGTAGTAAAAAGGGTTTCTGTAGATTTGCTTTTAGCAGATTTGTATAGTATTAGTTACTATGAAAGTATTAAGTTGCTCAGTGAATTAAAAAAATGTAAATGTAATGTAAATAATAAACATCTTGAAGCTACTCTGGATATGTCCATTTTCTGTCTTTGTTTTAAAAAATAAAATAAAAGGTGGTTCTTGAAACAAAACTAGTAGTGACCTAAAGAGTGAAGAGCTGCTCGACTCAAATTAAAAACAATACATTTTTTAATGAAACAATTAAGACCATATGTAACAAATGCAGCAATGCAATGTGATGCACACCTCAAATTATGTACATTTACCCCAACAAACAACGATGTTATCTAAACAATATTAACAAAAACAAAAGCTATTATACATTATATGATCAAATTTATGCTCAAACTTTGATGAAGCTTTTTCAAAGAGGAACTTTTGATGTGGTTGAAAGCGGCGAAGATGAGAGAACTAGTAATTGGTTATGTCTGAGGACGATTCTAATTTGGATTTAGCTCCACCAGATATCCACCATTTTTGGCACTCAAGGAAGCTTTAAGCAAGAGAAGATTTTCATTTGCTGTGAAAGCAGTGCTAGGAGAAATACATACTGGAAAGATGACTGTAGTTAAGCTAATTCATATTAAACAGTTTTTAAACAGTACAAAAAAAAATATTTACAGAACTCAAAAAGCTCAATGTACAACAAAAGGTTTGACACACTAAACCGCTAGACCTGAAACCTCCAACATAAATGTCCAAGCCGGTCAATGTTCTTATGTAGCACACTGTGTATTGGTGCAGTGTAACGTGAAACATCCCCGTCACGAGCAAAATCTCTAAAAAACACTCCTTTCTCTGCACTAAATGTGAACTTTTGAGGCATTGGGCTGTTTCCACGCATGTACTCCCAGACCCCCAGCAGCAAAAGCCTGACCTCAAATGGTGATAGATGAGGGAAGACCTCATGGATGTTACTAAGCACTGGGGGCAGAAGCTGACCATCACCCATACAGGACACTAGCAAACAGGAAGCCTGAAGATGCCAAGGAGAATCTAGTACTGATGACTCTCGGGAAGCCTCCCAATGGGCTAGGAGTGTGGCCAGGAGGCCTCTGAGCACAGCAGAGCAATAGCAGAGAGCTGGGCGTCCAGCAGCGACCACTCGAAGAAGATGGAACAATACAGGATTGACTTTAAAATTCTGGCAGATGTGAATGTCTCTCTCGACAGTTGTTTTTGTGTGCTCTTCAGGTGGCCATGAGATTTCTCCGTTCGCTACATCAGGGCAAACATTCTCAACCAAAGTAACTGCAACAACCTTGGCAGCTTCAGCACTGACCGAAGTGAACTCTTCCTCAAGCGTCTGAGATTTTTGCCCATTGCTGGATCCATTGTTTCCAGTTCCTCCTGCACGAGAAGTGCAACACTGGACCGTGACGTCAAGCAAAGTCTGTATGTTCAGACTAACCTTATCAGGATCTGACTGGGAAGACGTCTGCGGAGGTTTCAGACCCTTTCCAATTACGCCAGCATGAAACACAGACCACACACTACCAGAGAAGTTAACGGTGGTTCCAAATTTACAGTTGATGTCAAGCAACGAAGGACCTAAATCCGGTTCTTGATTGGGTGTGAGGTAACTATTTTCCACAGGGTCATGTTTCTGACCTCCAAAGAGATCCCGGTTGCCTTTGTTTAAAGCCCCCTCGACGAGCTGCTGCAGCACAATTTTTAGTGTCAAGGAGGAGTATGTCGCTAGATTGGCCAGTAATCGTATAGAGTATCCGATTGCCTCTTCCCCAGTTTGACCTCCAATTTTTACCATCTCTCCACGTCGTCGTAATGCTAGAAAGAAATGTGCCACTGCCGACCGTGATATGAGAAGCAGATGTGCTGATGAGCAAGCTTTCGGAATCTGGCTGCAGCTTAAGAGGCGAGCAGCAGCTCTCGATACGGTGGCATCGTTGTGAAGTAAAAGTTGACAGAAATCATGAAGGTGGCTGGAAACTGCTGTGCCGACTTGCGCAGCCATGGAACTTCCAGCAATCATGCCTGACTTGTCTTCTTCCCGGCTCTGCTCTGCGGTTGCCAGGTTGTTCAGGAGTTGTGCTAACTCTCGACTGTTCAGGTTTTGAGTGTGGATCTGAGCTACACAGCGTGTGACGGCTTCTGCAAGTAATCTGGCAATAGAGGAGGAAAGTGTGGTGTGTAGCTGTGAGGCTAGAGCAAGCTCATCTGGGTTCCTGGCTTGAGTAAGCAGCTGACAAAGGGTCTCCGTGGCCACGCTAGGGCCTCCGTAAACAGACAAAAGACACAGGAGTTGGTGCAGCCAGAGATGCCTTTTCCTTTCGAGTCTGAGTGTCTCGGCACACAGCTCGCCAACATGAGCCTGAAGTTCCTCGAGAAATGGGATCACGCGAGGCATCGACGCGGAGGTGGAGTTTGAATATGTTTCGTCACCATCCGGACGGTTGTAGACGAGCTTGTGGAGGTGTAGTAGGAGCATCTGAAGGAGACGATCGCAAGCTTCACGTACGCCATCGTGGGGTGAAGGGGTGGGTCCGGAAATGATAACAGAGGCAGGAGTGGCGGTGTCTGCGAGAAAGCGCAGCACTCTAGCACCTCCTGCAGGACTCTGACTGATGAGATGGACAGCCAGGCCTAACATGTTTTCAACCTCCTCTCTGGGCAAACCCTGGAACTGAGCCTGGAGTTGAAGGAGCAGAGGTGGACGAAGGATGTCCACCAGCTCAACTGCCACAGCTCCGAGCAGAACCGGTGAAAGAGCAGCTAACTGGAGCAGGAAAGGTACAGTGGCTCGGCGGAGATGTTGGGAACTCTCCCAACTTGAAGAGGAAGGAACATTTGCAGTAGAGGACAGACTGTCCTGGAACATTCGGAGAAGTTCTTTCTTAATGCTGTCTGAATGTCTGGAGGCCAAGTGCCCGAGGATTCCCACAACAGAGCCGATTTTAGGGACCCTGCTGCTTTTGTCTATGGCCTGCTGTTGGGCTGCTTTATCACCCGGAGAACATCCGTGCGCAAAAAAGTCCTTGAGTCCACAAGCGAGTACCCTGCTGATGATAGTGCCTGGAAAAGCAGAGCCTATATGAGCGACCACCCAATCAAAATGAGGGGAATGCTGGACAGACGTATCCAACAGAGCATCCACACAGGCGTCAGGACACCAAGCTAACATCGCAGCCAGGCACTGCGAGTAACACTCCATTAGGGAGCGAGTGGCAGCACAAGTCATCCATAACTGGAGGAGTTCGTTCAAGCTAGAGGAGTAAGGAACAGCTCTTCTCCCTGCATGCTTACTGCTCAGCTGGCCCAGCAAATCAACCGCCCAGGAAGAGACCAAAGGTGCCCAAGCTTTCGGATTTAACTGTATAAATTCAAGCAGGACGGCGTGAATCTCTTTAATCACATCCTCTAAGTTAGACACACTAGTATTGGTCCCCGCAGTAGTGCCGTCTCTCCCACGATCACTCTCAGCCTCAAGGTCTTTGAAGAATGCTGCCACGGATTCATCGTACACACCTCTCAGGTGCTCTAGGACAGCTCCTCTGCAGGCTGGGACGCTGCGAAGAAGACGCACGGCACAGCGAGCATGATCCCGAACGCTAAGCTTACGTCCTTGAGTTTGGTCAATGCCACTGATGAATGCTTTGATTTCCAAAGCAAGCTCCTGAGGACTGCAAAAGGAGAAAAACGTATCTTGTTAGAAGTAGTTTATAAGAATAACAAGCATCACTATTCAATAAAAACACCAAACAAAAAACGTCACTGGGTGGGATATATAACGGATACATCAGACATAAAAGTTAACAATGATTCTGATAAAACCGTGTCGGAATAAACGGTGCGGTACAAATAATAGGTGGCCTAACACAATATTAGGAAATCAGTCATGATGATGTACCAGATCAATATAGGGACAGGACAAAAGATGGCTTAGTGGTTAATGCAGTGGGCTGGTTATCAGAAGGTTCAAGCCTAATCACCAACAAGTTGGCCTTCGGAGCAAGTTCGCTCATAATAGTAAACCACTTTGTATAAAAAACATCCAATTCAAATTCAAATCAAATTCAATTTTATTTGTCATTACACATACAGTACAGTACAATGAAATGTTTCTCTTCACATATCCCAACTTGTCTTGAAGTTGGGGACAGAGCGCAGGGTCTGTAGACAACGTACGGCGCCCCTGGAGCAGACAGGGTTAAGGGTCTTGCAAGTGCCGCAAGTGGAGTGTAGCCGAGCCTGGATTTGAACCCCCAACCTTTGGGTTCCCAGCTCAACATTCTACTATGCTACACAGTCCCATCTGCTATATGGTGTAAATATACCTGCAAGCAAGAACAACACACAATACTACGCCATACTACCAACCAATAGTCTAACCACTTCTCGTAACTTTTACAGAGCGATATATACATAATAAATTAAAATTATAAATATAAACGTCATCATTTTACTCTATACAATGTATAATACAGAAAGCCATTAAAACTCAACAATCTTATCGCTTTATAAAGGACAGAGTACACGCCTAAAAGTGTTAGGTTAGTTTACTTGTGGGCTGTGTGGGCAGTATTGTCGACTCACAGCAAGAAGATCCTGGGTCATTTCTATGTACATTTAGCATGTTCTCCCCTTTTCTATGTGGACTTCATCTAGAAGATTCTAGGTTTCCCCCACAGTTTGAATACATGCCCCATAAGTGTATGTGTGAAGTGTTTGTGTTTATTTGTGTCTGAAATGCAACGAATTGAATATATTTACAATTATAATGTATCGTTATTGAGCTTGTTTATGGTTTGGAGGGGATGCAGAGACTTTTCATTTAAAAATGTCTAAGTGTGAAACATTTCACTGTAAATATAAAAGTGCAATTGGGTGTCATGTTGCTAGGAAACGTTCTATATATAACATTAACATTACATTTTGATTTGAATGAGTATTTGTATACTTGGACAGTAAAAGCTGGAGTAAAGTGACATCCTCTTACCTGTAGTTATTGTGAACAGTTTGACACTGAGAGCTCTGCATCACTGATAAACCATTTCCATCAAACATAGCACACATTTTTACTCTTTCCACTCAAACACAACATTAACAACCTAAACTTGATATGATTTAACTATTATAAATGCGTTCGCAACACAATTCTAACAACAGCGCGAGTCTGAATACGAAACGGAAGCATATGTCTACTTTTCCGCTGGCATAAGCGCCCCCTGCTGATCTGGAGTCAAGATCGTTCCTCAAGCAAAACGAACTAAACGTGACTTTACTGAGGCTTACTGAGCTTAAAAAATAATATTCGTTACAACCCTTTTCTTAAGTATAGATCAAAAGTTGTTATACTATTATGTAAAAAAACATGTTTAATACAAGCAGAACATGCTCCATGGTTTCCTCTCTGTTAACAGTATTGAGTAATGACTATCCCGATTTAATATTGCCTACAATCATACCCCAAATTTGCACATCTTAAGCCAGTATTTAATATTTAAATTAACTGGTTAATTAAATTAAATAGTTGTATAAAACAACACTCGCAAAACATTACAACAAATACAATAGAACCATGATGATTAAAACAATCCTGCAATAACTATTAATTTTAATACCTCGATCATCTATAACTTTATTTTTATTGCTATTTCTAATTCATGTATTAGCTCTGATTGTTGTATCTTTTTATATGATTTATAATGTTCAATAAAGCCCTTAAAAAGTTAATAAATTCCACATCCTCAGTTCCGTATCAAAGTCACCAGTGGGGGCGCTGTTTCCTAAATATTGTTGGCTTGGAAAATCAATCACACGCAATCAAACACCGAAATCTAATAAAAACTATTGTTTTATAAAGCTAATGGAATAAAAACAGACCTACTCGTTGTGAAAAGTGTCACTGGCAGATTTTCTTTATAGTTTACAGGGCACGAGTTTCAACAGCAATTCATATTTAGCTTTTATAAACCTTTAGATTGACACTTTTGTCTTATTTAACCAGCACAGTTTTAAACTAGGGAAATTATAACAGCTATTTCATAAAGGAATGGAAAAGTGATGCTGAATGAATGTATTGGTATGTAAGAAGCATTGGGATCATGTAGGTTTTGCTGGATATGGCTGCATCTGGCCACCCTGGTTCAGGTCAGATTTTTTGCTTCTTTTCTGCATCTTGTTATTCTGACACGTATTTTATTATTATTTTATTCTTATGAATAAAAAACAATGATCAGCTGATCTGTGACGTTTGATCAACTTTTCTTCGCCTGTTTTGTTCAGTTGCTGCATCACATCAATGCGTTTCAGCGGGTGAGTCTCATTTCATCAATGTTCTAGTCTCATTGTTTACTCAAAATACAAGATTTAACTTCATTATATGGTTTATTCATTACAGTTTAACGTCATATTACTTAGATATGGGCGCTGTATTGATAAAAGAACTTGTTGAATGTGTTCTATTATAAAAGATTTCGTATACAGTTATCATGTTAAACTATTATATCCACAAACACAACTTTTCTTTTCTCTATAGCTTTTTCTATTTTGTTTTCTTCTGTTACCTCGTTATATCAAAATGTTTGTGTCGACCCAAACACATTTATGCTTTTAACATTTATGTTTTTCTATGTATGATATAATATTTCTAAACAAATTGTTAATTACCAAGTTTAATATTCATAATTTACTGATACAGTGTTATCAAATTACTATAAATGATACTGTACACAATAGATTGAATACTTATCATATGTTTGTATGTGTATTTATTAATAAATAAAATATGTAATAGATATGTACATAAACACACATATAGTACGTAAAGATGCTTAAAAGAATATTGATGATAAAATAGATAATATTTATACACACACACACACACACACACACACACACACACACACACACACATACGTA
>JAOUQU010000028.1:2827057-2838532 GCA_028566735.1 Ammoglanis amapaensis
TCGACTATTAGTCGATTAGTTGGAGTAAATGACGACCACTGGTCGACCAACAAAATCCTTGGTTGTGGACAGCCCTACAGTTAACACACTTTTGTAGTGGGAAATATATATTGCGAATTCCAATGTCATAAAATGTCTAACCAATGTGGAGCAACAATAATGTAACGCATGATAAATATTACAGGTAGATATAAATCAACCCATCTTAAATGCAGATTTAACACAAAACAATGTTATGACATTTGATTATTTATTACACGGTTACACCTTTATTACTCTTAACATAATTAAACTGTTTGGTTATATAATAGGGTTAAATATGGTTAACTTAATCCTTAGTGGGTTAATTACAAAAACAAGTAGTTTTACTTTTAAATCTATTTGAAAAAAATATTTTACACATTTTAATATAGTACTTGAGTATAATTTAGTAATTTGTTTTGTTTTCTATCCTGACTGGGTCTGTAAACTGAACTCGGACTAAACTAGACTGGACACCCTTTAGACTCGGATCTCGACTACGACGCCCTTGTTTGATCGGATAAAGGTGGTTTTGATTGCCGCCATAATGACCAGCTATCGGATATGTGGATGATTTTCGCTGTATAAACGTGTCTCATGTTAAAAAACGATGTTTGGTTAAACTTGATGCTTTAGCTTCCATGTTTGGCTAAGCTGAGGTGATGAAGGGGTGGAGCGCGAGCCGAGGACAGAAGCGCGCCGTTTTGTGTCACACAGACAGCGCGAGACTGTGCGCGTGCCACTCAGAGCAGCGCGCTCGTGATCCGGGCGCTTTAACGGCGGTTTTACCTCAGAGCGGCTCGACACTGGAACTTCTGATGCGCTTTTGTTCGCAAAACGAGAGAGTACCGAGAGAAATGAAGCTCTTTCAGACACTGGTACGTACAGCTTACAACATTTGTGTATTTTTCACGACGAAGCCTCGAATAACCGAATGTTGACTATTCTCTCGTCTGACAGGAAACTGTCACAGTTTAATTGTCATACTTAACACGCTAAAGCATTCAGGTACGTTGGGTTTTATAGTGTTATAATACAGGTGACCCGGAAAACAGAAACGTTAATACGTGTTAACGAGCCAAAGTTAGTCCGCCTTATAAAGCAGTTTGGTATTCCTGTCGAAAGCAACAGAATTCAGTCACTATGCGTATAAGCGCGTGTAAAACACACAAACGCTTCACATTGAAGTTACACATGTTGCTGTGTTAGTTTGCATTTAGTCCGAATGTGTTCAACCTGTTGATGTTCACCTGAGAAAATCACAACACATCAGATTTAAGTTTCACTACAGCACTTTCATCATGACTTTGTAAATAGAACAGTTATAACAGTCCTTATTTACAGTGTGTGTATACAGTAGGGTGTCTAGCGAAGTCATTTTCTTTACCAGTTCCAAAATTATTAAACTTTTACGAATCAGCTAAAATATTATTACCAGGGCAGCTTGTTTTGTTTCAGATTCAAACCCTGTATCAGAATTGTACGATAACGCTATAAATGTAATTTTTACATCCTCACCCCGAACAAGCACCAGCAAGTAGTTGATGATGGTTTACTGTGACCTCTGATCATATTAATAATCTGTGTTGACTCAGTTATGAACACATATTAGGTATTTGAAACACATACAGTGCTGGTTAAAGACATCCTGAATTATAAACACTTATTAAAAGACTAGGCTCAATATTACTATTTGTAAACGGCTTGGTAGCAACATAAATATTAATAAGATATATTAAGTATTATAATTAGACATTTCTTTATCCCCTAAATTAAAAGCTCTATTATGGCATACTGATTTGCAAGATGTTTATATTGACAGTTTGTATTTTTAGTTCACATCAGATGTGCTTAACTTGGAATAAAGATAATCCAGAGAGATTAACTAAGAAAATAATAGAAATAAAATATTACAAATACATTGCATGTATAAATCTGGGTCAGTAACAACTTTAATACTGCCAAATGTTTATATACATAACAGTTGTATAGGATAGTACCGGTTATTATATGATTATATGGCTAATTAAAATGTAATTATAGATTTCAAACGGTTAATACTGCTTTTAAGATCCCTTTCGCTGCGCGCGCACACACACACACAAAATGATTGTTGGTAGATGATTTTAATCTTACCGTTATGATAATTATGACCTGATACAGTTTTTTCCTGTATTGTACTTATCGATAATAAATATTTAAATTGTAATTTATTATATTTTTTGTTAGAAATATTAGCAATCTTCAAGAACTAGTTTTTACACGATATGTTTCTATTTTGACTTTTTCTTGATTTTAGTCTAATACTACACTAAAATGTTTTTTTTTTTTACAGTATTGTGATATATTTTGTTACCACATTTGTTATAAATATTTAAGAGATTCAGATGATACAGAGTAAAAAATTCCATTCCACGGTGAAAACAATTTACAGATGTACATACTCAGTGTGATATCAGATACAGATGGAAATGATCACAATATGTGGTGGCAGGTGATGATTGAAAATGTGCGAGTGCGCGTGTGTATATGTGTGTTTGCACATGGTGATAAGTCCGCTATCTTTCATCGCTTTCCATCGACTCTTCTCTTTCTTCCTGCCCTGTTGGTGACAGCCAGGAAACAGTGGGGGGTTTGTAGACTTGCCAGCGTGAGCTCTTAGCCATGCCAGCACAGTGGGAAAAGTGTGTAGCGTACAGTCTGCTCCGCATGAAACTACTGAAGGAGACCAGTGAGGCTCAAATCATGGACAGATACAGGGACAATCTCACAAGCACATCATCATGCATAGATGTTCGCACAACATTTTTCTACCTAAACCACACGTTTGGCAGATATTATAATCTCTCATCAGTTTCCTTAGACCAAAGTGTTACTTTCTAACACAATGTTCAGCAGAATATACTATAGCAGAATTTTCTTCAGAACATATAGCAAAGATTTCTGCCAACATACTGGCTTTTATTAACCATTGTTCTTTTACCATCATACACCTGCTGCAGATTTGTTTCTTACAATAAGTTTGCACTGCGTGTGCAGGTACATAGTAAACACTTGACTTATAATAAGTGCGGTTACAGCAACTTGACTTCTAACTGACATAAGACCAGCGAGTAAGAATCTTGTAAGAATTAAGAAGGCCAGGCACTTCACTCTGAACCACTATACCCCAAATGAAAGCACTGCATTGTAAATGACACCAAGCATAAAGCTCAGAATGATTGCCGTTGTGTAAAAAACAGCCCTATTGAGTGACCTTAGTCGAGGATCTTACAGGCTCGGTCTAATGATCAAATCTGTGGTCAGTAGTGGTATTTAATTCACTGCTTGACTGACAGAGTATCGTGTGCGTCATGGGTCAGTCTGAGCTGAGTGGCATGATAAAAATACTGCAGCCACAATACTGCACAGATTACAGTTAAAATCTCCCTCTCACTTTCTCTCTTACACACAGAAGCTCAGCCATCACATTTAAAGAAAGCACTTATGGACAAAAAATAGTCAGCTGCATCATGAAGCAAACGCTATCATTATGGCAGTCAAATTTATCAAGAGCCAAATAACATAGAGGAGTATCTGAAATGTAATCCAGTGTTTCACGAAGTGATCAGTTAGAACAGATCAGACATGTAATTGTATAAAGAATCCATACCATGGTATCATTCTAATTAATATGAGTGGGATGTACACAAATTATGCAATTATGCAAATTAAGCAATATTGAATGCTTGTTTTTGCACCATGCTATGATGCAACTATTTCAATACCACTATCCATGTGTGTCGATGTAACAATCAGACAAGCTACCACTGATTAAATGCGCCCTAGGAAATGAGCATATCCGGCAAATTTACAATCAAGTCAGTGGTACAAACTAATTATTACGATTTAAGGAAATGACCTGCTGCTAGTCATATTTTCTAGTAAATTCATAAAGCTAGACAAAGGAGCTTGGTATATGGTTCACCGGACAGTTTTTACATTGGATGCTTCGTAGGAAACTTTTCTTTTTATGTTGGTCCTGGACCAGCACATAGAGAGCACAATTGCAAGTACTTTTCCCAATGGCCAGGCTGTTCGGTCATCCTCCCAGTAGTACCACTGAGACTCTTGGTCTCTGCAGTAATTATCTAGTGTACTTTAATGCTGCTTATATCATCTGCATATAATTTCAAATTATCAAAAAGTCTGAATGCTAGTCAAAGTGTGCAGGCACACTTTAGTGTGAACACAGATGTTTTGTTTACAATGTAAACAGGAGGCTTTAGCAATTGCTAAATTCTAAGTGAAACACAGGGTAAGAATACAAAATAAAAATAACACCTATTAAATTTCACAACAGTGGGCCAAGTTTACTGTTGACTCAGCAGGCTGCTTATTTGGCCAGATGGTCACTTAAGTTTTTTTTCTCTCAGATGATTAGCATTCACATGTCTGTGTTAAAAACAAGAGTTAAACGCTATCAAGACTATCAAAATTCGGAGCCTTAGCTCCTCTGTTTGTGAAATCTGGCTCTGTAGATCAGTACTTATTCCCTCTCAAAACCCCCTCCTCAAAAAGCAAGTTTTTTTGTACCAACCTGCCAGATGCCTCGCCTGACCGGCATGCAATTCCTTTAAAAAAAAACAAAACTGTGACTGCCGCAGACAACCACATTTATATCTTTAATGGCACTGTGAAATAATATGAAGACATATATTTCAGGTGGGCTTATGATCTGTTTCTGAATTCTAAAACATCACAGAAAAAACATGTTGATGCTCATTTGCCTAATGGAATATAAATAGGCTCTTTTCCACCAGATCTTCAATTTTAACGTGTGTGTTTAACCCCATGTGCAATGACAGACAAGTAGATATAGTAAAAGATGAAGCTATCACATCTACCACCATAAAGTTACAAAAGAAGCTGTATTTCATTTCATCTATATTTAAACCATGATCATCTGGTTTTACCAGATAATTGCACCTCATTTGTGATAGTAATGACAATAAATATGAACAAGAAAATGTTGCACCTACAAATTTTATTACTGATGCACTGAATAAATCAGTGTGTGGAAAAACGTGTGGGGGAGTGTTTAAATGGAGAATGTTTTCCTGCACAATACCCGAATACTACTGCATGTTAGCTGTCTCAGAGGACCCCACTCCAGCGCAACAATGACTGGTTTTGTCTCATCTTATGCCAGGCCAGGGTTGTCATAGACACCATCAGATGTACATCTCAGCCTTGCTCATTAATCAATGAGCCCATTTTAGTCTCTGGCACAAAGTGATTTATATCTGGCAAATAAAATACTGTTCTGTTACAAGGCGATTTTTGTCTGTGTGCTGGGTTTGGTGAACAGAGAATAGAAAGACTGGGTTGTTTAAACCCGATAATAGGATTTGTACAACGGACTGAATATCCGGCATGGAAAAAAGTTACTTCCAGTTTTGTTGACAGGTCCTTCGATTAAAATTTTTCAATGCGATGACACTGAAGTTATCAGGGTCTGAAATGTGTCTGAAACTCTGTCTCTGATGATATGTGTGTGGCAGGCCAGATTTTATTTAGATCCGAGCACATGCAAAAACTGAACAGCTCATGCATGACCAAGCGCAAGGTCACAGGCTGAACCATTTGCTTTTTACACAAAGTAGTCTTTAGTTTTAACAGGTTGTAACTTTAGCTGCTTATTCCATTCTAGGAATATCCAGGATATCTAGAACTTAACATTTGAATCTAGGATATCTAGATACTAGATATCTGTGAACACCTCATTCATATAATGGCAATGAATGTGTTTTCAATTGCAAGGCTGTTTGAAAAAGATGTATAAAGTATCCTCTTAAAGAATCCCACTTAAAGATGAGCATTGCGGGTTATGACACAATAAATAAATGTGATATCAAGAATGATGACCAAAATATTAATAAAATACAGAGGCTTAACCTTAGTATTAATCGGACACACTTAAAGTAGCTAACTTTTGACAAGGCTGCTATGCAAATAGTCTCAGCCGAGGTGGTGGCAGGTGTTAATTTGTTTTGTATGTTTACCTGAAAAATCCAGCCTTTTAGGGCAGTTTGTGTAATTTTACTTTGTACTGTCAAGTACATTTCTGTATGCTACAGTATGTCATAAACCACTTTTAAATTACTTTTTTTTACAATTACTTTATAATTATAAATCTGTAAAAATCATTAAACATGGAAATATATTGTAAAAATATTAATTACTTAATTATTAATTAATTACTAATTCTTTAGTAGATCCAATACTGATAGATAGAAACTGTTGTATTATCCACCTAACTTAATGACATGTCTTTATTGTTTATTAGGATTTTAATGTCATGTTTTACACTATAATACTTTACACTTTATGGTTATATGACCGACACATGACAGGCCATGACAGACAGATCACTCAGTACACAAAGTTATATTAAACACGGCCATGGATTATTTTGTCTCCATTTCACCTCATTTGCATCTTTTTGGACTGTGGGAGGAAACGGAAGAATATTCACACAGATGGGAAGAACATGCAAACTCTACACAGAAAGGACCCACCCCGCCTCACCTGGGGATCGAACCCTGGACCTTGTTGTGAGGTGACAGTGCTTAGTCATCGTGCCACCTCATCAAATTTCTTATATATACAACCTAATCTGCCAGATGTTCAGATAAAAAAATACTAAGAAACACACGCAGAGCATTTTGCTCAGTAATTAATAATACAAATGCATTTAAGATCTCAAATGTGAAATATGGAATTTTATACTCTGCTTTCTTTCGCTAGATTATTAAATGTTTAGTCCTCTTTTAACTAACCATAAATAAACAATTACAGATGTTACTGATGATTACCCACTGATTATTTGAAGTCAATTTTTAATTTTATAATAGAGCTGACATCATCACATTTTCAGTTTTTTATTTGCAACACAACAGAATTATTTAAGGGGTCTTTACATCGAGCAAATTTTAATAGGCTAAAAAACGCAACACTACAATTAACTGAGGACTGTTACATGTTTGTCTGGATTTTTTGTGACCCCCTGGATGAATTGATATGTCGTGGTAAAATCACTACTGAGTCAGTTTTGTTCTATTTATAGAACACAACATCATGTGCTGCTTTTTGTGCCTCTTTTTGTGGCTTTCTAGTCTGAATCACACAGGCAGGCAGGTTTTGTTAAATTGTTGTTCAGATTAAACAGTTCTGACTAATCATGCCTGGGTGTGCTTAATGAAATTGAACTCAATTATCAATTCAATTTGGTTAGCTGGTTGATTTAGTATCTAACAGGTCAATATGGTTTGGGCTAAACATAATTTTCCCGCAAAATTTTGCTTATTATTTTAAAGCATGTGATGTTATCTTAAAATTGTAAAATAACTCAAAAGCACTCAAATAATTAACTTAATCTCATCGAACATTACAAAGAATTTTGCTTAATACTGAATTGAGATGTGTGCAGTATTAATTAAAATTAATTAAATACACAGAACTAGTAAATACACAAATCAACTAAAATAGGTGCTGGGTATAGTGACAAAAGTAATACGCAATACAATACATAATACATCCATCAATAAGTGACAGTTAATAAAAAAATTATATTAACATTCATTCCAAATGTGCAAATGGCAATCTATATGCAGGATACTTTGCTCAATTAAAATGCATTTTAGTCACTCAGGTAGTGCTGCGCTAATAAGATTATATCTTAAGTGGCAGGACTAGAGGTCTGTAAAGAGCCCATTTTCAAAATGTATTATGTTTGCATATTATTTAAAGTGAGTTGTTTGTAAGCTGTTCTTATATAAAGCTACTTAAGATTTCTATTTATTTAAGTTACAGTTTAACTTTAAATCCCCTGAAAAAAAAAACCAATTATGGGTGTTGCTGTTACTATTTTTGCACTTTTGCTGTATTTGCAATGACAATGCAAAAGGGAAATTTGGGAGATTCTTGCTACGCTAGTACATTGTTTTGTTCATTCATACATTTTGGCATATAATGTTCTGGGGACATAAATTGCTCCAATTCAGCAAAATGACCTTTTTTGGAATTTGGAATCATTGTTGAAAAATATAGAAATTATTGTTTATTATTTAAATTTTTATACCTGCGAATACTGTAAAGATAAATGTAAAAAAGGGCTCTAGACTATGTTACATATTTTGGACTTTCCACATGTAAAAAACATTTTTATGCAAGAATTTTTTTTTTTATCGTAATCAATCCATTCCTAAATGTGGTTCTTTTTCCATGCTCACCATCACTTAGCTTTAGTTTGGAGGTTTCCCAAAAGAACATTTAAGGAAATTCAATATTTATTGGTTAAAGTGCGACACAGTTTTTTTCTCTTTTATCAGGGGAAAATTTATAGATGTAGGATAAGCAGATACAACCCTATCTATAAGGTAATCATGCTCTCGAAGATTTACCTGAATCTTAATACACCCAAGAATAGGACTGTTGTGTTCAGCAGCACTCATAGTGTTTCTGAGGCAGGAGTAAGATAAGTAAGTTAAAAAAAGTCATACATAGATATTTTGTATTTGTTTCACATGGGCTTATAAGGGTGGTACTGTGGCTAAGTGGGTAGCATTGCCAGGTCACTGCTGAGGGTTCTGGGTTCAATCTCCAGGTGTGCGGTCCGGATTCTGGAGTTAACAGATTAATCCTGTGTCTGTGTGGGCTTATTCCAGGTGCTCCAAGAGTCTAAAGACATGCAAGTGAGGTGAAGTCGATATACGATACTGTCCATGTGCCTAATATAAATACCTGTATTTATCATGTGTAATGAATAATTACCAAAGTGTAAAACATTCTTAAAAAAATACAGGATTGTGGACTGGATAAGTGGTTGTCTTTAAAAAAAACAAAAAAAAACAAAGATGTGTCTGTAGTGTGTTGCAGAGGTGCACATGAAGGGCCAGAAGTGACCTGCCATTGACATGTTTAGGGTCTTTCAAACTGGATCAAGAGACACTCCGCAGCAGTTGTGTGCATGTTCAGCTTAAACCCGAGTAAAGTGTGTTGACAGTTGAGACACACTGTGATTCGCAGCATTAGCACACGCATCATTAGCGTAAACATTAGTGCCGTCATTAGTAGGTTCATAAACGTCCTAATGTGGTTTCAGGCCATGCGCTATTTACATTATTTAAAATGGGCTCTAGCAGGTGCAGGCAGCCTATTGCACTCAGACACATTAGTGCACAAATCTCCACACATTCGACTGTTAAAACATTTTGTAGTTGAACATACCCACTCATTTAAGCAGCCCTGTAACATTTATACTAGCAAACCCAAACTGACTATAATGTGAGCATTGCAGCCACAGCTTGGTGTCTAGTAGTTTGTCTCTAATTAAGCTATAAAAAAAGCACAAACGCATCCCAGAGGAAAGCTAATCATGTTTAGTTGAGTAGAGATTGTTTGTCAAACAAGGTCAGTTTCACCTGGTGCTGCTATTGGGGAAGGGGTGGGTGAGTAGCTGGCCGTTCTGTATGAAGCCGACTGTTAACGGATGTAATTGAGGGAGGAAAACACTTAGAATAAAAAAACTTTCTCGTATAATAATCATGAGGGATGTAGCAATACAAATAAAATTTACAATACTGAGTTCTAATAAACAGGAGCACCAATTTGAATCATGAAAGGATTAAATTGATTCAGAATCATCTTTTTGAGCCAAATCATCTTTTTTGTCATAGATTTTTTAAAATGAGTCCTGTGGGAGTGTTAGATTTACTTGTCTTTAATAATGTAGCAGTATAGAACAGGAACATTCAGTTCTGCCTACAATCGTTCGGCACAAGACATGTACACTCCCCGGACTGAGTATCAATATATCATAAGGCTTGCACCCCATAATTATGTCAGTGCAGAAACCCGGCTGGGTGATAGCAGTGGGCTAGCATAATATGTCCACCACCCAAGTTCCTAGAGCAAAATAATTAGATCTTATTGGATGTTGAACCTGCTGAATCACTAATTACAATCATAATCCATTTCGGCATTTAAATAAGCACAAAAAACATTGTGCAAGTCTAATTACATTTACATTTTCAACATTTAGCAGACACCTTTATCTAAAACAACTTATATAATAGTTTTTGTACAGTCTGAGCGTCTGAGCGTTAAGTAGCAACCTGTCAGTGGTGGGATTTGAACCAGCAGCCTACTGTTTGGTACAAACACAATATGAAGTATAGGTGTAAAAACATTGATCACAGGGTGAGGGTTCTATGAGGGTTGCACACTGACCAGATTTGGTGGTATTTGTTTACATCTAAAGTTCATCTGCATGGCAGGTGTTACTTAAAAACAAAGAATATATAATTGTATCAAACACTAGTAAATAATAATAATTAAAATTCAATCTAGATTGATTAATCAATCCAGATGTTTATTTAGCTGTGAAGTTGTGCTACTGTTTTAGTTGACCTAAACAAGCAGTGTAAGAAACGGGAGGTTGAACAGACAGTTTCATAATGGTGGTATCAGTTTTTATTTATATTCAATAATTATTAATTCATCAAAAATCACTAGCCAAAAATCACTATACACTGCTACATATTTGATTTCAGTTGTTTTTTTTTTTATTTCTAATGGGGTCTTTCTCTGTCTTTTCGTGTTACTCTCAGTCTGTCTGTCTCTCTCAGTCCCTATTTCTTTCTGCCAAATGCAGACAATGTCTTTCAAATTTTTCAAATTTCAAATGCGTGCATGTACCAGAGGGTACTGCGATACACAGCTTTAACGTCAGTTTGAGCCAGAATGATGGTAGAAGGTACTGCAAAATGCAAACCTATAACGATGACAGAAAGCAGGAAAGACCATTTCAGCATTATATTGTTGTTGATTATTGTTTCATTAAATAACTTTTTATAAGCAATTATTTTCTCATTTATGAATCATTGGTAAGCTTTGGCAAAACAAAGATGAATATTTTTTTAAACGCTAATAAAGCACTTTGAATTGAATTGAATCGAGAGAGAGAGAGAGAGAGAAAGAGAGAGAGAAAGAAAGAGGTGGCAGTGCATAAATTATTTTGCTTGCAAAACATCAACTAACAAGCTGTATTTCTATAGAGCTGTGTCAGGTGTGTGAACATCTTGTGTGTATGTAATTTGTGTGTGTGTGTGTGTGTGTGTGTGTGTGTATAAACGTGAGTGAGAAAGGAGACAAAAGCTACAAAGAGCGATAGAAAGAAAGAGAGAGAGAGAGAGAGAACACATGTGAGGGAGGGAGAGTGTTTGAACTTGAGACAATTTTGACGACATGACAATTATTTTTAGGATGAGTGTAACTGAGAAGATTGGTTACAGATTTGATTTGCTACATACAAGGCACAATCATCTCTTTGTGTTTTAGACACTTTACACACACACACACACACACACACACACACACACACACACACACACACACACACACACACACACA
>JAOUQU010000028.1:2858206-2874380 GCA_028566735.1 Ammoglanis amapaensis
TAATTGCGATTAATTTGCGATTAATTGCGATTAATTAATTACAAACCCTGTAATTAACTCGATTAAAATTTTTAATCGAGTCCCACCACTAATTTTTATATTTGATGTACTTTCTCCCCTTTTTCTTCCTGTTTAGCGTTTTCAGTTCCAGTGACGCTGACCAAACGCCCCTTGAAAAAGAGCGTGAAGGCTGATTTATACTCGACCCGACGCCGTCGTCACCTAACATTGTTTTCTTTATATAGTTCAGTGTTGACGTCATATGCACTGCGAAGTGATTCACCGCCACAACAACAGAGGGCGGTGAGTTTCAGAGCGTTCAGTCACATATGTGCTTTACCCTCTTGGAATGCCAGAAGTGAGATTGATAATTGTTACAGATTTTAGATCATCAGTATAACAAGAAATGTTTTAAAATGTTGGATCATAAACAAGACAAAGTACCACCAAGGAATTTTCAGAGTGACTTTTTAACTACAGAGAGCCCAGTCGCCAATCAATCAATCATAGTTATTACAGCTAATCATTTGCACCCTAGCCAATCCAGTTTTTCCCAACATAAGCACGAGCCAATCGTTTTTTATGTAAGTGCAGCGATGTGGTCGAAATTCTAGCTCTGGTGTGCTAGCCTATTATACAACGGCATGTTTGGTTTTAACTTAATTGCCTTCTTCTCTCTTTACTGATTCTGACCCCAACACTGTGGACGTGTGCAATACCGACTGCATCTTTTCTTCAACACCTGGTAAGTCAATATGTAGATCAGCTTTGTGCACAGACAGCCACTAAACAGTGTCACAATTCGCTCAGCTGTGAAGAGTACCTAGCTGCCTTCTCCTACCCTAAACAATCAATCATATTTCATGTAGGTGCCTGGCACAGCTGGATGACAGATTGTCGAATTCAGAAATGTCAGCTCTGGGTGCTGGAGTCTTTTTTCAAATCCGTTAAATTACAAATAAAGTGCAGACAGTCTGAGCGTGTAACTACTACAGACTTATGGGTTGGAGGGTTTCATTGTAATACCATCTAATACATAAATGCACACCAGTGCTGAGATTCTGAATGCCCTTGTATGAGTCTTGGATCTGTTATGGATTGTCTGGGCACTCTTTGTTTTTGGCTAATGCATGCAGATGCTGAACTTGGCCTCCTGTCTCGAAAGTTTTATGCAATTATGCAGAATTCAAGTTGGGGAAAAATGTATTTCCTGTTTTTGAGAGACGATGAGCATTCTTGTCACTCACGCGGTCGTTGTGCAGGAAAGTCAAAACCAGTGCAATGATGCACATATGACAAACCGATGTGCACAGTTCTTCAGCATTATCCAAAACATATCGCATTCTATATTGCAATTCATTTCCATGAAAGAGTATGTTATGCAACTGATGAGCAAACCATTAGTTACAATTTTGCTAGTGAGTCATGCAGAAAAAGAAATAAACTTTTGTTTACACGTCGCCAACACAACTTCCACAGGATCAGTAATAAACCCACAGTCCACCCTAGTGCCAGTCCCACACCCGGATCATTAGAGAGTGCATCCAGTGTAAAAACAATGCACAATGAATAACTTCGACTATGATCCACTGTGGCAATAACTAACAGGAGATGCCAAAAGTATTCACTTGATTAATTATAATAAGTCATTAAATTAAAATGAAATATCTGTGGTATCTCCCTGAAAAATCAGTTTTTCCTCATTTATATGACATACCTTCTATTTCAGGTTGTCTTATCCTGCTTTTTAATTTAGTTACAGAATCACCTGCCACCTATTATTAAGTCTTTTAGTATTACTAAGTGTATCATATTTCTTAAAAATCCAAGTTTATTCAGCAACCACAATTCATTTCACTTTTTTTTGAGAGCAACTTTTCTTTTTTCTTTTGCTTATTTGAAGCCAAAATAATAAGAGAATGAAACACACCTGGCTCTAAAAAAGCTGAGTGGCCAATTGTCCAATTTCAGTCCTTTCAAAAGTACTGAACAAAATAGAGTAGACAAGAGCTGTAGTCTTCACCATTTATCTCACATAGATCTAAACGGCTTCAAAAGTAAACCGGAGACATTTACTCACAGAAACTATTTCAGAGAAAACATATGGAAAATGTTCAAACTCACTACAGTTATATCATGAAAGTAGTATATTTACGCAGAAGCATGTGATGATGACCTCATCTCAAATTATTAAAACTAAAGCCAACAACTGTGGTGTGTTTACCCCAACAACAAAATGTCAAAATTGTCATGCGCGCTTGAGCATCAATTCCAGCTCGACAGTGACATCTCATGCTGTTCACCAGTCGAATTATTGTCTGCAGAGGCATCCCACTCTGTGTGTGTGGCCCTCAGGTCAGTGAGGTTCTGGGGTACAGGGTTACTAGCCTCTACATGGCAACTCCACTATCCAGCAGCCGCTCCATAATGTTGCGACCTCAATGAGCTGGATGACAGCATGAAGATGAAATGAGGTCAGTTTTGTTTGTGCTAAGGCACAGTAAGTTCACCTGTCAAGGTTAAAGAGCATTATAGGTTCATCCTAAAATTTCCTCAGAAAGCCAAAACTCCAGAACTTTGGCATTTCTGTTGATGCATTTCAACTACATTACGCTATGGTAGTCAAATGCAAATGTTGTTTTTGCCTAAAAATGCCAGGTGGAAAGTTCCAGGAGCACACCAATTTTGCCATGAGATTACGAACATAATAGTTTGAATTTGAATATCGGCTGTTTTCACCAGTAATGAGTAGGCCACCCTGTCTATTGGGTGGGAAAGTTGAACAGGTTAAGTGGAAGGAGTCTTCAAACGTTGTGCACAAACTCTGATTTGGAGTGTGAGGTGCCTGTGAGAGTTGTCAAGAACTATACACATGCTGGAGGAGACGAGCAGAATAATATTCATACTCAAATATAATTGGGATCCCCTTGGGGTGGGGTGAATGAACAAATGTAAAAAAAAATCTAAAAAGGTATGAATAAGTTGATTTTGCACTAAACCGTCTGTTAGGACCATGTTTAGTTTAGATACAGCTTGTTTAGATTTTTAGTTAGTAAACTCTACCAAGAGCTTTAAAAACACTTTTAATGGAGAAACACTAATTTTGATGAACTGGTAAAGCATAGACTGGAGCGTTGGTATAATTTTACATCGTACTGAATGGAACCCATCAGGGAACGTTTTGACATTAGCTTAACAAAAACGTAGCCAAAGCTCTCAGATGATGTCCCTGATGAACAGCTTGCCTCCTCTTCCTACATTTACCACATTGGGCAATTAAGCAAATTAGAGTACGAGAACAGCAACATTTAAGCTTCCTTCATTTGCGCTAAAGTGCCGATTGATTGGGAGAGAATGGAAAGGGTGGGAGGCTTTTAACAAGGCCTGCAATAATTGATACACGAGCCTTTCTGCAAGCTCATTGAGTTTGTTTTAGATCCGCCATAGCGTTCATTAAATCTTCAGCATCGGAAAGTGTCACAGATCAAAGAGCATTGCAAACAAAGCATGGCAGGGAGTTCCAGATGTCACGGACCATTCACAGATCTGAATGTTTGCTAATTCACTCATGGAATCAATATTTGCTCATTGACTTATCGTGACGTGTACCGTTTATGGTACCATCGACAGATCCGAGCCTGGCATGCGTAGATCTCGGAAGCACCGTCGGCGATTTGTCGCACATGTCAAAAATTCATAAGCTCGCAAGAAAAATAGCATCACACTTAAGTGAAGATTCGTAAGCGCCTCTGATTGCAATGAATTTATTAGGCATGTGACAACCGTTTCCCCTCTATCGAGCCCGACTTCCAATTAGCAACAATATGACATACGCCGAGAGATGTGAGATTTCACTGCGTGAACTCATTTTAGATTTGCTTATGCTTGTGACAGAGGGCCCCGAACTGGGAGCTTGGAATGCTGAACCTCATTTGCGACAGATAACAGATTTAATGATTTACACACGTTGAGAAATAAGACATCTTTTCAGGTCTATTTAGAGAAGGAACACATTTTCTTTCATTTGTGTTTGCAGTTTAAATATCAGTCATACAGGATACATGAACAACTCTCCAAGTGAATTAATATCTAAATATGGAAACGTGGAGTTATCAGCATGACATGGTACTGCGTTTATTTTTCTTCACTGTGGACCACTTATGGTTGACTTGTTGGTCAGGTATGCAGAATACATTTGAGGCTATTTAAATAAATCATACTGAGGCCTAAAATAATCATTTAAATATATTCCTTATCACAAATTCAATTCTCTTAAGTACCAGTGTAATAATAAGGTAAGATGGAGCCTGCTTCTGATTGTTTCAATTCACTAAATACTTGTATAATATAGACACACCCATGTGGAGTAGTAAGATTTTCTACCACATACCAGAATAAAGAGTCTGAACGCCCGGATTAGAATCCCGGCACTGCTAATTAGCTCAGTGCCACACTAGCCACTGAACTAAGTGCATAAACCAGTGCATTGTTGTGCCAGCCACACGCTTGGATACAATTTGAATAAGGTGACATGTCTCTCATGGGCTCAATCATACACCTTCATATGAATCTGGGTTGTTATGTCATTGACTTGCAACTTATAAAATTACATTCATATTTTCCACGAGAAATAACTAAAATGTGTAAAACATGAACTTTAATTATTTTTAATCAAAGTCAAGCCAAGTACCAAATCATTGCTACTCCCAAAGTAGAAATATTTTAAAGTACCACACTGACTAACTTCTAATTCTAGAACTCGAGTTTGGACACAGAAATTTTATCAATAAATATCAAAAAATCAAATTTATTAATTATTAAAAATTATCAAAAAATATCAATGTTTGCATTTCTGTAAAATGTGACACAGTCATTGAAATTAAATAATTTTCCCAATTGAAAGCTTAAAATTTGTATTTTTTAGCAATGTAGATAATTTAAGCTTTTGTGTGTTATCTAAAATCACAAATACCGCAGTTAAAGATTTAATTAATGTTGATTTAATATTCTTTTTATGTTGAAAACATCAATATCAAACAAATAAGATGAATCCCACAATCGCATTAATGTGATCTGTTTTACTTCAGATGAATGAACATTGAAATAATTAACAAAAATATTTCATCATGATTTCTTCAATATGATTACAAATTTGTATCATTTTTTTTATTCCGTTGGCCATCTTGGTATTTTCTGTTTTTTTTTCAGACCATAAACAAACATATTTAACTGTAATTGACAAAAAACTATATTGACTTTTTACTTAGGCCTCCATTTGCTGAAATGTAATGAATTCACTGAAATGTCACATAAGCCGTGTCTCAAATCGAGCACTTGATCTCGAACACTCTGTTTTAATAGTAAAACTCCGTGCCCTTACAGAAGTGTGATTTGACACACAGCTTTATTCTTCGGGACACACTGGAGGACAGCATGAGTACATTTGAATAATGAGCGTGTTCAGGCACAATAGTGAATATGAATAAGTGGTTATAACTAAAACTATGTAAATATACCAGCTCTACTTAACTAGCACTTACAGGGAATCATTTAAAAATAAGACTTTGTGAACACACTGTTCGCTCAGTTGTTCTGTTCATGTCCAATTTACTTGTAATAGAACTATTCCTGTCCTTTATGAATGAAACAGATGATTAAACTTGCTGCACATTGCATGCATAAATCTTTTACAATTTCACACCAATTTTGACCAATGATCAACGACATTAGATGAGCAGATGTTCGGCAGAGCATCATTTGTTATTGGATGCAAATTTGCCACAAGTTGCAATGACGAGTTATTAACAGTGGTAAAGGCAAAAGAGTAGTGTAAGGACTAAGGCAAAGGTTGCTGGTTTCAGCCCAATCAAGCCCAAGTTGCTACTGTTTAGTTCCTGAGCAAGGCTCTTATCGGTTAACTGTTTAAAACATTATCCAATGACGAATGTAAGCCACTACAGATAACAGATTTAGCTAAAAGCTGCAACTGTACATATGAAGTAAAATATGTAACCAAAATCATCATTTCTACTGAAGCCGTTACTATGTTAAATCCGTTACTAAATGTAACGCCCTTTCTAACCTGCAATTTAACAACCTGCTTTTTACGAAGCAATGAATCTTAATAAAGTAACCCGCAACAGTATATCCTCCTCCATTAACTAGATAGACAGATGAATCAATGGATAGACAGATAGATGGATTTAGTGGTGTAAAAAGGATGTTTACCCCTCCCTAGTCCACTTCTCTCAGAAAGACAGTTCCTAAGTGCTAGTGGATTTTATGTTTGCTGTATTTTATAGGTAGAAAACATGAGCCAAGAGTTGTAAAATGTTGTGAGAAGGAGGAGAGAGAAGACAGGGGGTGGAGGCAATCTTATTGTAAATCCAATCTTTATTGAAAATGACACACAAACAGTCCTGCCCTCTCCCACCCATCCCGGCACCTCACACGCTTTCTGTACCTCTCCATCTTTTCATCGATCGGCTCTCAGTGAGGTTCGGCAAAGACGGATGTGTGTGTGTGTATGTTTAAAGAGACACATTTACATGCACCACCACTACTCCAACTCTATACTATGTACTTAATGCAGAACTATGAACATGTTTACATTTAAACAACATAAAGCGTTGTTTTGTCTCTGAAATCAGCTGTAAATGGACCAATATGCTAGTTCTTTTAGTGAGCAAATGACAGGTCCTGCAGTTCATTATGAACCCTGAGCAGTTGTAGACTAGGGGTTAATGTGCTGGACTAGTAAGCAAAAGGTTTCATGACTTTCCTACAGTTGTTACCAGCAGGTTGAAACTTAAAAACAGCCTCACGTTTTCTCATCATACTCCTGGTTGTTGTGCTCAGGGATGCATTAGAGCTACCATTCACTTAATCCAATCAATAGCACTGTCAGGAAACACAGTGGCCCAGTAGGCAATATGAATATTTCATATTTTGGTTCTTCTCAGATATTGATCACTTTATTAGAGACAAATAAATGGAGCAGAGCTGCATCATACAATGATGGCCGTGAAAAGGACAGAGGATGAATTTGAAATAATTTATCTGTATGTAGTTTTAAATGATAAACATGACACAATGTATTGTATTACCGTTATCACACTCACAAAAGAATATGCTTTACAATACGGACTATCTAATTTAACAATACATATTATGTTTTTGTAAGATTATCTTTAATCATTTAGTGCATGCATTTATATTGCAAGACTTATCACATCCTCAATCACCACACAACAAGCTCTGAAAAACCTTTTATAGCCCGAACAAATAATTGTTTAAATGTGATTAATGTTGGTCTTTATCAAATTAATTAAAGTGATTTGCAAACACTGTGAGTATCCAGAGACATTACCAGATAAATATGTTCATTCCAGTGTACGTTTTTTTTTTTATTGCAGAGAACCTTGAACCTCAGTGATCTGGGGCCCTCATGATGTTACCACTGCATTTATTAATGTGATTGTTTGAGTGTTGTGGTGGCACAGCAGGTTGCTTACAGCAAGGCCCTGGGTTCAATTCACAGATGGGGTGCCCCAGGTAATTTTAGTGCAGCTTTTTCATGTTCTCCCAGTGGCACAGTTGGTATTTTTCCACTTTCCAAAAACATGGTCAGGTTAATTAAAAACTATTAAATGTCCTGTAGGTACCTAGCACTTAAAATGCACAAACCTGGGCATTATATTGCGGGTCCTAATCTCAGGGAAGAAAGCGTGTCTGATACCAAATCTGCCGAGACCCTAATCTGGAATACTTTTAAAAAGAAAACTGTCTAAAACATTTTCTGTATATAGTTGTATATATCTGTCTGTATATTATAGTATACAATTGAATATAATTTTTAATATTTAAATCACCATACAATTAAAAATAATAAATATTATAAGTAGCAAAAGCCAGTTTCAGCAACGGAGGATCAGACCCACACTACTTCCCCTTCCCCTGATGGTGAGGGAAAAGAAAGGTGTGAAAGGGAGGTGTCCTTGTAGCTCCTTTAGGCTGATAACATTGGTAAGTACCCACCCACTAGATATTCACTGAAAAACCCTTTTACAGGCCTGGATCAAGGGTGTGGCTCTGGTTACCCTAATCCGGGCAGTGCTCACAGATCTGGTTTTATCATAATGGTTTTTATTCCTAGGCTCCTCCAGCACAATCGGATGGTGAAGCCCGCTACTCCTCCACATTGAGAGAAGCCTGGTTAGGTGGTTCTAAAATCTGGTCAGGATCTCTCTGGGGAGGTGTTTTAGGCAAGTTTAACTGTGAGGAGACCTCGGGGAACACTCGGGCGAGATTATATCACCCAGCTGGCCTCGGAACGCCTCAAATCCTTCCAATAAAGTTGGAGGAGGTGGCTAGAGAAAGAGGAAGTAAGGTCTGGGCTTAGTAGATCAGACCAAGTGCTCACCCAAATGCATCAATAACCATTGGCTACCCATAACCCTCTTCCTTCCACAGACCACTGCAAAAACACACCAGCTGCAGTTTTGAAGATCCTCTAATAAAATAGTCTACCCATCACAACATGGCCCTTGTCAAATTCACTCCAATTCTTATGCTCTCCCATTTATTTACATCACACTGCTTCTAACACATCAACATAAGTATAAAGTTTTAGTTTAAGGGCTTCACTATCATAAGTTAAACAAATCTCTGTCATTTTAGTTGGTGTGCCAATTTCAATAACAAATGCCACAAATTACCACCACACCAACAATGAAAAATTACAATGCTCCAACAACAGAGTTATTTATTTAATCCATAAATCAATACAACTGCACTAATCAGCCAATTGTTTTGTGCTGTGTTCCAGTGAAGCTAGAACATCCCGGTTGTCGGATCATAGCTGGTGATAGATATTATATGAAATACATTAAGGAAACACATTACTCTGAAGCATAATTTAATCATTAGAATGAAATTATCACCCAAAATGGTCTCATCGCAATTATCATTTCTGTTGTAATTGCACACTGATGAGCAGTCTTGAGAGGATAAAGGCTTCAGAGGCGGTTCATGTAACAGCCTTCACATGCCAGGCTGTCTTATCTCACGCTGCATGTAAGACTAACACTTCTCTATGAATGGTAAATATATTATTCCACGTCATTGCGGTGTATAACAACAACTTATCACTGTGTCTGACATGAACGTTTCGCTGACATCTAGTTCTCCTACGTTTAAGTGTGAATTCCTGAAATGGAATGTTTTTGTTGTTGACCTTGGCCCTTATGCAATTTAAACATACCAGAAGAATAATTTACACCCAGTAAAAACAAACATAAAAGTAGTGAAAATGTTAAATATATAAGCTCCAAACACTGGCGCGTTCCAAATTTCACACTTGCATATGTCGAGCACTATGTTTTAGCGCGTCCGAGAAACACAATAAAACTGGAAAGTACCTGGATGGTGCAGATTAAAAAGAGACAAAAAATGCAGAGTGAATGATGGACACTACGAGTACTAAACCCATGACATTTTGCCAAGAAGAACTTTCAACCATTAAAGACAATTATTATTCAATAGAGGGTAAACTAAAGCAATAAAAATAATAACAATTATTATATTAAAAAAGGCTGGTCAAATGTTATTACGTCACTTCTTCAAAGTGTAATATTCCATTTGACAAAACACTTTTGAATGAAATTGTGTACATTAGAGTGCACTTACATGTGTGTGGTTTGAGACACACCTTAATATATGATCAATTTTAATTAAGTGATGATTAGTACATTTAGGCAATAATCATTTAACCATTCTCAGAATATTTTCCCAGCACACAGGAACTAGGATTAACTAGGATTACAGGCTGGCTGGATTTCTCACTGTTATGATTGGCTGTATCGAGAATTGTGTTGTCCATCTTTGTGGTTATTGTAGTCATCCAGAAACCACAACCCTGACCAGAAATAAGCAATAGATATGAACAAAATGTGATAAACATGATACTAAATTGAACTTTGGTTTTACATTCTTTGGTTAAATTCATAACAAACACTGTGCACACTATATGTTTTATCAATTCGCAAGGTTGGATCAAAATCATGAACAAATCACCTCACTTGTATGTACCCAGAGGAAACCAATGCATCCGCGGGGAGGAGAGGACCTGGACGTCCCCATCTGGTGATCTTATTCTAAAACAATCCCAATTCCAATGTGTATGTCACAATCACACACAGACAGATACGTTTTAATATTGTGAGTTTATAAATGTAAAACCTACACCAACGATACACTTATATTTATAAATAATTGTCTGTGGTGTGTGCATATGGTTGGTCGTGTTGTAAATGCTGGCTTATTGAAGCATGGATCTAGCATGAATTATGCATATAGGTGAAAGGCTGCGTGTGTGTAGATTAGTGCCCATTAAAGCTGAATGCTTGCTTACCAAACCTACTAACAAATGCAAGTAAAAATTGATATTGTGCCGAAACTGGAAAGGACCTTCCCAAACTGTTGCCTATAAGCTGAAACCATGTAATAGATTAACTAAAGGTAAAGGGCTTTTTTAGCCGTGTGTGTGTGTGTGTTCAGAAATGCAAGCAAGCAGTTGTGCGTTGGATCATTGCACACTTAGCAGTCCTAAGAAGTCCATTCCAGCATCCAAATTAATTACCTCTAGAAAGTCTGTTAATCCTCACGCTTTTACACAGAGGCCCAGCGTCCAGTCGATCAATGCTGCTGGGACTGATGAATCAGTGTCCTGTCACACAAACACTTTCACCCCTCTTGTCTGCCCTTAATCTTTCCCTCTGGTCCTCCTATCCTGATTTTTTAAGCTTGTGTCATTTTTTTTTGTCTCTACAATCCAACAAATATTCAAGAGCATTTCATAAAAGTTCAGTATATTATCTGATATTACACACAATCAGATTCGATCAACCAGAAGGTGAATTATAATGTCGCCTCTTCGATACATGAGTGCTCGAACATCCAGAAATAATCGTCTTGCTCTATAGCAGTTTTGGAAACGATGACGGACAAAATAATAAACCTTGTGCATTTTTACAGCGCTGCAGTGCCGCATTAATGTCAACACTGCCAAATAACCATGAAATGCTGACACTGACTCTGGCAGAACAACATCTGTGAGACTGATCTGACTGTTCTCCGTAAAGTGATGTAATCAACAACAAATACCCTCTAGAATTACGCCATATGGAATTGTTTCTCATTGGGGATTCGCCTGAGCTTATACAGACTGCCTGTTTACCAGATAAACCCCAAGTGTTCGTGTTATCAGAAGAAGCGGGGCCGAATGGTATAGGGATACATACTTTGCTTCCACCTAGTGGTACCAGCATTGTTGTACTGCTCCTCATCCTCCTCATCATCATCAGCGAGCATTTTCTGATTTCGCCAACAATGATCAACTCTCCCAAACAAGTGATATCCCACTGCACAGCAAGCTTTAAAATAATAATACCCAGAACCACCCTACCTCCCACCCCCATGCATGCACATACACGCACACGCGCACACACTGTAATTCTTTACTGATATAGACACAAGCTGTGAGAGGATTCAATGATTTGAACTTATAATAACTTTTAATACAAACTGAATTAGAACGTATGACGATTTTTAATTTATACATGCAATTTTTACCCATCAAACAGCACTTAATCACTCATAACGATAATGAGAAGTGACTTTTGGTAGCAATTAGCGCTGAAAGTCTTTTTTAGTATGTCATTACAATTTCCTTCAAGCATTTGCAAATCTATAAACATCAGGGCTTTCACAAAGGTTCAGTGGAGTTTAAGTCTGGACGTTGGATGGGCCAATTCTAGACTTGCCCTTGAGCCTGTACGCTTCAGATGACTCTCAATTAACAAGAACTACATTTGACATGTTCAGCATTTAGCAGATGCCTTTATCCAAAGTGACTTACAATACAGTTACACTATACAGATCAATGAGTGTTAGGGGCCTTGCTCCAGGACCCAACGGCATTAATCTAGCAGTGATGAGATTTCGATCCAGGTTTCGAACCCTAACCACTAAACAATGGCTGACCCACCACCAGCCCCGTATGAGATTCTATGCAGTGTAATGTTTTTTGTGTTTATTATATTTGCCTTCAAACATTTTTTTTCTGTCACTGTTAATGGATACAAATGTGTTATTATTAATGCAAATCAAATATTTTTAATTGTTAATTTAATTTAACATTAATAATTAACTTGAACATATATTCATATAAGCATTCTGGTTAACTAAGTGTAAATAGATGAGTAACATTTTAATTATGTTGATTCCAAATTCAAAAACGCAGAACATAAGTTAGGATGATAATGTGTGAATAACCTTAATAATAAATAATAAAAAGTTATTTACTTTAAATAGCAAAGGTGCACAATTGGTGAAACATGCCGGGGTTGCCAGGTACCAGATTTTTTAAGCAAATGTATTCATAGTAGAATACTTTGTGTGTTATTTGTTCAGTTAATACTAGACGTGTTTTGAACTTTTTCAGTTTTTAATTTCGTTTTTTGACACAATAAAGAAAAAGTGCAGCATTGTTTCACATACAAGCCTCATTATTTAAATAAATAAATAACAAATACAGGTAGACCTCACCCACGTCGTTAATTGGCTCCAAGAGACATGACTCAATTCGAAATACGACGTGTTGAATTAACTCGTATCCAGGCTGGGCTCAGCCAAATTTACCTAAATCTAGGCTAAATCAATAATAACCATTGCCAGTCCTGTAAATAATTTATTGAATGCAATTTTAATAGTATATAGTTAATAAGACATTAATAATATATGATTTGTAAGATAAATAGACGTATGCTATGCAATTCTAATCGGAACGATGAATCTTGATATCAGTAGATATCGAAACTTCTGTACATATTTGGGTTTATTTGCTTTTATACTTATTTATTGTACAGTAACAAGATTTTATGTGATTTTAACAATTTCTAGTGATTACAATATTTGTAGTGAACAGACATAAGTATCCCTGTACAGTATACTATTACATTTACTTATCCTCAGCTCAATATTGCATATATTATGGCCTCTACCATGTTTTGATATGGTAACAGAAAAAAACCTGAACCTGAAAAAAGCTGAAAACTAATTTTAGATAATTGATTTTAAACATCATTTAGCAATACGTGTCTCTGAAACAACTAAAAATCTGCATTAACCAACATAGGCATTTTGCTAAGGCCAAAACTACACACAAATACTTAATCATGTAAATCATAAGTAATCATGCAAGTAATTTTGTGTAGTTGAAGGGAACAATCCATCATGGACAATGTTATTAAATCAGCATGTCTTTTTTGCTGATGATACAGAGTTTGCACGTTTTAATAGACAATCACTTTCCCTGAATAAAGAAGTACCTTAGTGCCTTCATTGTTGTCTTATTGGGCTTGTTTAAACAAAACAGATGTTCTTAAATTCATTTTAAAAAATCAGTAAGTGATTGAGAAGTTCAGGGACTGGTAGAAGCACAGTACCTAAATAAAGAAAAGTTCTTTGTAATGATGCCAATGCAGTGGCAATGGAAAATACTGTGCTGGCACAACAACTTTCAGATAAAATCCCCAGTTTATATTTAAAGAGCCAAATGTTTATGTCTGTCTGCTTTTAATGTAGCCAACAAACATGCCTAGTGCACCCCTAGTACATATCATTCAGTACACAAGTAAATAAGGCACAAAACCCCCAAGAAGATTTAATGCACATTTAATGGCAGGTATTTTACTTGCCTAAAATCCCCTTTTACTATTAATATTTACCACAAGACAGTAAAACAACAACTAGCGATTTTCTCTAATGTGGATAAATGTTAAGCATCAACCGTGCAAATACTAGAGAAATGTTACTGCGAGCAATTTATTTAAACATTCTGTTTTTTTTTCTTACAGCTTTTCTCTACTGACGACAAATCTAAAGGAGTTAGTACTAATGAGAGAAGTCTCTTAGTTTAATATCTGAAATGTGTTCATTTATTATTTTTATGCCTATAATAAAAAAAACACTAGGTGCCACCCACTAAAACATTTACCATCTCACCTACACTGACAAATTTATCATCTGTATGTTTTAGAAGGCTTGAAGGAAACTAGCTGCAAAAACTCCTACAAATGAAACAGAGAAACAAAATAACTCTGTTTGTACTGTATAAAAGCTTACCAGTATAGCATGACATTATTACATCATTACATGTAGATCTGAAGAATAGCTGGTTATTTAAATGCTCAAACACACAATTATGTACTTAATAAAACAAAGGTTTGATTGATTTCTTTATAAATGCATCAGGGATATCAGTAATGAGTGATTATTAATATTGATCAACTCAACCTGCGTGATGAGGCTCTGAAATTAATGTTTTTTTACTCATTCAAAATACTTCCACCACGGTGCCTTTACACACAGCATTATTAAACCTCTGCAACACATATTGACACACAAAAATGAACACACGCTCGGTGCTTCCAAGTAATTCCAGAGATGACAAAAAAATATTTGTTGTAACAAGCTAATTGTAAATAGCAATAGTTAATAGTTTAGTTAAACTAGTTAATAGTTTAATCGTTACCTGCATTGGCAATAGCATCAATCTCCAGTTTGGTGATGTCCCCCCTGAAGAGAGAAATCTTCTTGCTTAGATCATCTGGATTAGTGGAGGAAGAACCTAACGGACAAATTTCCAGCATAAGCAATACAAACACATGCACATGCTGTAAAATCCACATGACTAGTAATGCCATTGAATGCGTTAATAAACATAAGTCTGTGCAGATAATCTGAAGATAATGAATATGATTAAATGCAACAATGTCCTTTTGCTCCAGCACAGAACTATGAACTTTCAGTGAACTGGTTTGTCCATCATTGCCCTACACCTCAATAAAATTTTCTACACAGTTTTATATTTTCCACACAGTTTCAAGTGTTTTGGCCACCTGTTTCCATCCAGACAGGAACCTGGTCCAGGGAGATGTATCCAGTCCTGTATAATGCCCTCCTCTCCTCCAAGTTCATGGACTGAAGTTTCTCTGAAAAAAATATATCAGTGTGGGAACTGATTAGTCAAAGATTTCTATAAATACACAAAGTAATTTGACATCTTATCACAACATATATGCATTAAGATTGAATTTTCAGAAACTTAAAAGATCCTCATACTAATTGATTCTGAAGTATGTTTATAGAAATAATCAACTATGACCACTTGGTTTACTATATACCACAAAGAATGTGAATAGAGAATTAAACAGTATACACAGCATACCTGTATCTGGTACACGATTATTACCAGAAAGTCCTTTAACCTGCAATTGCACACTGCAATTCAGTCACACACTGCCTTCGAGTACATATACAAGGGGGGTTGAGCTGTGTTACAAAAGACCTTCTAGCCTAAGGGATCTATTGTTTTGATCTAATCTGCCAAGAAAGCATTAAAATCTTGGAGAGTCATTGTAAATGCTTTAATTACGTGGCTTGTAATAATATGATGACACAAAACACGTCTGTGATCCACTTTGTCGTGTTATCTGGCATTTTACAAGCACGCCGAGACAGGCCTCAGGTTCGAAATATTCTTGTATGATCAGCAAGTCAATAAATTGTGAGTGCCATTGTTTTTCCATGGGGTTGGAGATGGGGGGGACATGACACCATATCCCTCATTAATCATGTCAGTTAATAAAACCTTTTTGAGGTTTGTGGCTTGTACCTCTATGAACCACTTCCATTTCTGGGTCATCACCTTTTGCTGTTGGTACTTTGTCAAACTAGACATTTGGTCGCGGTCATTTGTCCCTTATCAAAGTCAGGCTGGTCTTTATGCCTGGTCATAGTCATGCATTTAATATTGCACAGCCCCTAACCAAGACATGCAAAATTGTACCGTTTTGGCTCTAGCTATACTTTTAAAGGCGGCACGGTGGCTGAGTGGTTAACACTGTCCCCTCACAGCAAGAAGTCCCGGGTTCGATCCCCGGGTCGGGCTGGGGACTTTCTATGCGTTTGCATGTTCTGCATCTGAGTTTGCATGTTCTCCCCGGGTACTCCGGTTTCCTCCCACAATCCAAAATCATGCACTAGGTTGATCGGAAATGTGTAAATTGTCCAGTAGTCTCACACAAGATCCCTGTAGAGATACAGGGTTGGG
>JAOUQU010000028.1:2884772-2902896 GCA_028566735.1 Ammoglanis amapaensis
ATACTAGATCAAGTTTTATTCTCTCAATTTTTATATTTTTTTCTGAATCCCTCTCAAAATTAAGGGTGCGGCTTAGAATCGGGTGCGGCTTATCGGGCCAATACGGTAAATAATAAAACAAAACAATATAGAGTATTACTAAACTGTACATAAACAATCACATTTAAATACAGTGAACGTAGGGAGCTACCTCGCTGCCTTGACGTCTATGTAGACGGCTGTATAATGTACGAGACAAAAGGTAATCGAACATCGTGCATGACGTTTACTTGCAACACTACTTGTATGACACACGACGGCGGAAATACTGTCTGGATTAACGCCTCTCAAATAACGCCTACATGTTTTATACAATTTATACAAATAAACATGAATCATTTAAGAATGTTTGGAAAATCTTACGGTACTTTGTCCCGTAATGCTCACAATGTAGAAACTGCAGTTCATGACATCACAAGTTTTGCTCTTCAGACTGAAAGCTGAAATTTGTATGTTAAACTATTTGTATATTGACCGTCTATTAATATAAGTTTTCTTTTAGTAGTTCTTCAAAGTAGGAAAATTATTTCTGACCTAGTAACACTAGCGATGTTGGAGCAACCGTGGCCTGGTGTGTGTAAATTTGTCTTTTACTGAAGGGATTGCATTAATTGTGGAGGAATAATTCTGCAGTGTGTATTGAATCATTGGATCCCATATTTAATCAATTCTCATCAAATCCTGCAAATCATTACATTCCTAGTCCTGTGTGATCGTAACAAATTGTACACATTCATGTCATATTCTCTTTCTTTCCTAACAGAGTATACATCGGAAGGCGCATAACTACCTCATCCAGCACGTTCTGAGGGAACCACGAGACCACTCACCTTCATCAATGCTGCTTAGTCCTGAATCCATGTTTCAGTAGACCCAATAGTTTAGCAGTGCCAGCCAGTTCCTCAGTGCTGCACTGTCTCTACCCCAAAGCTCCACCACCCCAAGTGTATCACTCCAGCTCCAGCACTGCTTCTGATATCCACCCTGTGAGAGGGACATTTATGTTCCCAGCCAGCCGATGAGTAGTGACATTTATGCATCTTTATCTGAATCATTTCAGAAATATAGAATCTCTTCATGTAATGTAAAGGGAGAAATAATGTGAACTGCAGGAGAGACACACATGTATGTAGTGATGCTGTATGATGCAGAGTTGCCAAAATATGCATCCTAATCATGGATCAGTTGCAATCAATAATGGAAATTATGAATGGTTCAGTCAGCAATATACAAGTTTAAAATAATGACTACTTGACGATTAGGGATGTAACAAACTTGAGTATGTAATTGGATTCATGATCCATGGATCGAAATTGAAAATGTTTAATTCCTGTCTATTGATCAAATTATGAAAACATTTTTCTGTATATATTATTCCATTTTTGATAAAAAAACAATGCATGCCAATTTTTTTTTTTTTTTTACAAACAAACAATGCTTAAACATTATGGTTCCACAGTGTTTGCTGCTTGAACGCACTGGCACCCTCAGCTGTTTAAAAGTGGGCAGTAATGGCTCAGAAGGTCACGGGTTCAAGCCCCACAACTACCAAGCTGCCACTGTTAGGCCCATAAGCAAGTCCCTGAAGCTAAGAATCAAATTGGATAAAATCTGCTAAATGCTGAGAATGTAAATGTAAAGTTTATGGATTTTTCTGAATCAGTCAAATCGCACCCCATGTGAATCGATTCTTAGGGTGAATCATTACATCCCTAGCAACGACTCTACATAGATGGACCTGTGTACGATTAAAAACTTGTATCTGAATGAAACGGAGAACACATTTCAGACATTTGCTTATGCATTTAAATGATCATAAACACATGCATGGTTATGTGTTATAACTACGGGCAGCAAGGTGGCTCGAGTAAGACAGACGGTCGAAGTGAATGAATGAAGCAGTCAAAATCCTTTCTATGTAGTTAACCGAACCCCTTCCCCCAACCCCATAGAGATTTCATCCAGGGGTTTCCGCTTCCTTCCACAGTCCACACATGCACAGTGATAAAAGATGACAAAAGCATGTGACTGACATTAAACTTGAACTGATGAATCATGTGAACTGTAATTACCTGTTGTCATATATGTAGGAAAAGTGTACAACATTAAAATGCTAATAAACAATCTGCCATTATGAATGTATTGGGCTTGTGTGTCCAGGCTAGCAAAACATAAACAATAAAAACATCTAAAAGCCTTAAATTATTAGTAACTATATTTGAGTTCCTTGGATGTTTCATTTGTAAGGTAGAGCTTATCGTTTTATCAAATTAAAACACTTTGAAGGGGACATACTATGCATATTTATGAAGTTAGAACGTCTACTGACTATACAGAATGACCATTAGCATTTGAACAGAATTACTCTTACATAAAGAGATATTACTGATCTAATTCTCAGTCACTTCTACGCTAATAATGTTGCTGGTCACACCTTACTGACCCAGAGTTTACACTTTAATGTCGTTTACTAAACGTAATTTTTTTAAAGTCACAGTGTAGCCTAGTGGGTAGAGCGTTGGGCTAGAAACCCAAAGGTTGGGGGTTCAAATCCAGGCTCTGCTACACTCCGCTACACTGTTGGGTCCATGAGCAAGACCCTTAACCCTGTCTGCTCCAGGGGCGCCGTACTGCGGCTGTGACCCCAACTTCCAGACAAGTTGGGATATGCGAAGAGAAACATTTCATTGTACTGTACAATCATGCTTAATCAACATCCACAAAAACAATGTAATAATGCAAAAATGTTAGTGACACCTTTTGGTGACTCTTGTGCATTTAAATAATTTTACAAAATTATACACAGTTAAATTAAATAAATAAATAAATATTGTGTTAATCAAATAAAAATAATAAGACAAACTCACGTCGACCATTGGAATTTCCTCTGGACCAGGGCCAGGCCCTGGATGGTTGGGCCCATTGGCAAGCATACGATTGGGTTGCTCTACGCACATGTTCTGGTGAAGATGCCTTTGCATTCTCCTCCTCTGTTTCCTGCAGAAAGATTATTTCTCTTTCACACATATACCTCAGCCAATCAAAAGCATTTTCTCTCATTTCTTGCTCTTTGTATGCAGGATTACAAGAAATTGATCATACTGTATCTATTGGACAACCTTATAGGTAGTGATATTTTTACAAAACAAAAATGAAAAACCTTATTTAAGGTAAAGTTTCATTTAAAAACTTACTTGGTTTTGCAGTATGCCATGACACATACGATGCCAACAACCAGCAAAGCCACGCAAATGCCTGTTATTGTCAGTACCCGCTTCTGGTATAGTTCTTCTGCCTCTGAATAAATGAAGAAAGAAATATTTAGACAATTTGTCCACTGTTCGGTTTCTTTAAAGATAATTTAGAATTCTAACAATGGCACAAGGTCAACTTTAAAACAGTTTGGATATTGATCTATGGGAATTATCTCTTTATGAACTCATTGGGACTTCAGGTTGACATAAAGACAGCATTAGAAAATATACCTTTAGGTCTTTATGGCAGGTTCTCAAAGCCAGATTTTCAGATTATGATAAAACTATGTTTGGGGGGCAATAAAGCTGTCAAACTTAACAATAGTGTTGCATCTAACATCTACCTTTCCTGCAGTCCCAATAATGTGCTGGCCTACAGACATCATTAGTGCAAGACAAATAAAAAATACAGTGGTTTAAGCTTAAAAAATTTCACAATACATGCCTGAAAAGCGGGGTAAGAACACACACATACAACAGATCTTATGAGGCATTAGGAGAGGGTTGTTCATAAAACAAAGCAGAATTTCACAAATTAGCTGCTGTACTTTTTTCCATATAGCGAAAACAATATACTTTAATTGACCAGAAACCACATTTCATGGATTATTCATAAGGATAATCATTTTTATCAGCTTTATGAAGACCCTCCACAAAGATGCCACAAAGACGATTTCTGGTTTGGCGTTTCACCCAGTGCCCTACAGGGCACACAATGAGCACAATGACTGAAGGAGACAAACAAAACATGAAGAAGGGAACAAGAAAGAGGACGAAAGCTCTGAGAAGAAGGAAGTGACGGCCAGACAGCAGGGAAGTGAGGGGGCAAGTGTGTAATAAGAAAAGTGAGACAATGTGTGGGAGAGAAACATGGTGCTCAGATTCATGTAGGGTATTTAATTCATATTGCATTGCATGCTTGTTACAGGAAACGAGAAACACAGAGGAAAAAATCTATATTTACTTAACTATATTTAACAATACTTCATATAAATAGTGGGTATGAATTTCATATTTGCCCACTTTGTACTATTTCACTACAACACTCTTTTGTGGACAAGTCAAGTATTATAACTGACTGTAGAGAGTGTGTAAAAAGTTATTTCACAAAAATGTATTTAACAATTGATTAGCAATAAATTTGTGTAGCATTAGATATCGTTCTGTGTTCTATATTACTGTGTAGCATTAGATATTGTTCATTAATCACTACGTTAACAACAGAATTGATTTTTTTATTATGTAACAACAATTAATTATTTAATAACTAATTTAAATATGTACGTTAACAACAGGTTAGCATTAGATGATGTTGCAATATGTAAAGTAACATCAGATTAGCATTCAGTAACAATTAATAATATTTTAGTTATTAATAATTAAGCATTAAATAACTAAGCAATATTTTAGTTAATAATAAAATGTACAAAACATTTAGTTGCCTTAGACTGCACTGTGAAAGTAAAAAAAAAACAGATCAGCATTACAATGACATAACAATTAATTATAAATAAGCTACTAGCTTAGCATTAGATATTTAATCAGCATTAGAGCATAATTACCATTAGATGTATAGCTAATATTTACTAACATAAGTCAGCAATGTATTAGCATTAGATATTTACCATGTTAAAAATAGATTGTCATTAGCTAATATTAACTAATGTAAGTAGTAAGCATTAGATTAGCATTAGATAGCATTTACAAACAAGTAATAAACATTTACTAATGTTTTAGTTAGCAATAGATTGTATAATAGTTAGCATTAGTTAACCATTACATTATCCAGATCAAAGTGAAAACAAACTTTATTAATTACACTACAAGACTTTTACTCACTACATGACTTTAATACATAAACTTATATTCCAAGAGCTATTTTTTTTTATATTATTTAATCTGAAATGTATAATCATGGCGTCTTGTGGTGCATCGTTACATCCCAACTCTTTAGAGATCGTAGCTCTGCAACACAACCCTGCTTATCTGATTTTAGTTTTAGATGTCATAATGCATTTATTTAATTCTCCCCAATCGTCTTAAACTACAATTTGTATCTTTATACATAAAGTTACTCTGTAAATCTTGTAAGGATGTTAACATGGTAATGAATTTAATTTAGTAAATACATATTTATCAAAATATGTATTTGCAAATTTACATTTAAACTCAAACTTTGTATGTTGGACCATATCCACCTTGCATTTCATTAAAAAAAATGAAATTGTTCTAACAGATAAATCTAGTTATTTTAAGGCACAGAGAAACGTGACTGTGATGTGTTTATATATAATAAAGCTAAGAGTCAAACAAATAATGGTTCCATACCCATAATTTCAATTCCAAGATGCTCTGCCAATGCAGAAAGTTGACAGTGTAAAGAAAGAAAAAAAGAAAAACAGATTTTAGATAAAAATGTCCACGTGTTTAGATTGATGGGTCAAAATGCTAGATTAGTATGTTTCTTTTAGCTTTGAGACACTGACGTGAAAGGGTGTAAGTTCCAGTAACAGACAGACAATGCAGACATACTGTGGCCAACTCCATTTTCCCCATCATTAAATACATTAAATTACAAATAAACAGTTTTAATATAATAAGCAAACAAACATGCAAGCAAACATGGACAAGCGTTGCATCCTGGTATACCTACAATTTTTATAATTATTGTTAAAAAATAAAGAAAAGTAAACACATAAGGAAAGAAAACTCTTGTCTAACAGAAAGACGTGTGAGTACAGATGAATGAAGGAAATGATTTCTGTTCATCTACAGACTGACAGAGTTTACATATAGTTCACCTACTCAAAATGGCCAGGTTTTTTGTAATATACGGAATTCAGGAAACATTACTGCATGCGTTATTCTCTCAAACAGGGAAAATGTTCTGGTAATTGGTCAGTATTCATCAATCAGATAAGCTTGTTAAAGGTTAGAGGTCAAGCACCATGCCTTTGGGCTCGTAATGCATTATACATAACAGCATTTCGTACAATTTGTTTCCAAAAGTGCAGTTCACTGAACAATAGAACGCATACATGGTCTGTGCTAACCAAACACTAGGTCAGGAAGATGCTTTTAGCCAATTTTAAAGTTGTTGAACAAAAAACTAGCCTGTAGGAATTTCATGAGAATTACATGACTTAAACTTAAAGGTTACAAATGTAACAATAACATAAAACCCTGCTAAACCTTTTGCTTGAAAGTTATAATGATTGTTTTCTAATATTACATATTACATAAGTTTGCATGTTCTCCCTATGTCCACATGGATTTATTCTAGGTACTCTGCTTTCCCTCTACAGCCCAGTGGTTAAAGTGCACTAGGTAAAGTCACGACATGTGACGTTTTCCATCTCCTAACCCAGTACTTGGCAACTTGATATTACTGATTATAACTTACACCAATGTCTGTAATAAAGAATATATGCATCATAAAGCCCAATAAACTGCACCCTTGATTAAATAAATCTATTAGTCATATCAATTACTCAATTCTTGATACATAAATCACTATATGTAGGGATTTGTATACTTTTTTCTGAAACACATGATGTCAAAGAGAAACTGGTGCAACTCCCCTGTAAAAGATGTGAAATATTTAGTTGCTCCTACTCTGCTGCACACTGATTGTTACAATTCAAGTGCATATACAAGAATAAACTTCTCTGTTCGCTTTTGTGCTCATTTATGAGCGTGATTTTAGATATACATGATGAATCAAATCAACAAAACAACAGAATGAAGATACAATAAGGAGTGAAAAGTCACACACACATTAACCATGCATGCATTGACCTCATCAGCAACATGCAGACGATCAGAAGCAAAAAGACAGACACAAAACCTACAGACAGACAGAAAGAAGAAATGGACATACTGTAGAAACTGGCCATGACGGAGGTTTGACAGCGATCACCAGTATAGTCATTTGGACACCTGATGGAGGGAAAACATACCCACAAAGAGAGAAGGAAGAAACAATAGGTGTGTAGAGGGTAGTAGAGAAAGCAGAGCAAGTTTCAGAAACATACGGGATAAGGGGATAGGACAGGAGAAAAGGAATAGAAAGATAGAGAGAGAGAGAGAGAAAGGGAGCACAGAGAAACACAGAATTAGAACAAAAGAGCAAAGCCCCGCAGGCAAAGTAGTTCTGACTTATGATGTGATCACGGGGGTTTAAAACAGGATCTGTGGTGGGAGACTGGGAGCAGGAGGACTCATATTAGTACACGTCTCTCAATACATTTCTAGTAGGGTTCGAGGCACAGACTGTTCTTGCTTGACCATACAAAATCTGGATTGTTTCAATATGTACAGTTTGAAAGTATATAGGTTTAAAAAAAGACACAAAATTGAACAGAAAAGAAACTTATTCTCAATTAAAAAAGCAAAACATCACAAGAGTTTGAAGACTTTACAAAGAATGGTTCAAAAAGCCAGAAAACATCCGATCACTACCAGTTCTGTGGGTGGTTACGAGAATAATAGACAATCTGGATTGAGTTGACACAAAGGTTACTTGTGCAAATTACATTACCCTATTTACCTTCCTAGTTACCTCTGAACTACATCAGAAAATCATTTATTTAACATTATTCTATATAGCAAGAACATTTCTGACCCTGCACCTACATTACACATAAAAAAAAACAGTTCATTACACCCGTAAATGCATTTGCAACCTTCAACTGTCTGGTTTCCATGATTTCAATGCTCAGAAATTTCTGCTGTTGTAGCTCTAAATACTCAAGGTTCAACGATGTATCTGTTATAACAAGAGGCTATTCAAATTACTAAACACTCCCTGTCAGTTTCTACCAGTTTGTCTATTTTCTTTTTAATTTATAATGGGTGTGCTCAAATACCAAGTGAGCTTGCTTGCTGTCTACTGTCTACATATTCAGCTGCCTTAGTAAGAAAGATTCTAATAAGTCATGGACTTATAAATCTGGTTAGTTCAATAATCTGTTAATAGTTACATCAGTTTTTGCTGGCTAAGCAAACACAGTTAGCCTCAGACCATAAATTCAGATTCAGATTCAATTTTATTTGTCATTACACATATACAGATGTACAGTACAATGAAATGTTTCTCTTCGCATATCCCAACTTGACTAGAAGATCAATGAGAATAAGAATTTTGTTCTTGCTATGGCCATATTTAGTGCATATTTGGATCTAACTAGATTTTTCAATGGGAAAAATGAACGGGGTTCTTTTCAAAACAATTTCTATCTTGTTCTGTAATAAATAGTAGTTTTGAACCCTATTTGTTTTTGTTCTGTGTAAACCTTTCTCCTGAACATCCCTGGACCTGATGAATGCTGAGATTGTTTAAGTTACTTTTCATTCTAATAAGATCCTTGGTCCTAGGTTTTCAAACACATGCACTACCCTTATAGTAATTATAAAGTAATTAGTTTAAAATGAAACACCCTTTAGTTTTACTTAATTTAACATCAATCAAAATTTCAGACCTAGCTGTAAACCAAAAACTAGCATCAAGACATAAAACAGACATGACTGAATTATTAGTGGTTATTAACAGTATGTAATATTTTTTAAATAAGTTATCTAAAGGTTAATGTGTGTGGTGCAGTGATATTTGATGATGCCCTGAAAATGCTTACTGGTTCATTTTTTTTTAATCTAGATGCACTTAGTAAATTAATGTTTCTCTTTTCTGTTACTTTCAATTTTTGAGTGTGATAATTTGTATTTTACAAACAAATATAATGTTGAAACAACTACTTATGGTTTTAAAACATTAATATTAACAAACATTAACAAACATACTGCATATGATTATCATATTAACCACTGTGTTGAATAGCCATATCACTAAAACCATATAAAAGTGTATTCATTTAGGATAGTGTCCTCCATCGTTTTGGCTTAGTTTTTAACACTGTTGCCACACAACAAAAAGTCTTGGGTTTTATTTCCAGGTAAGGTTCGTTTCTCTGTGTCTGTGTGGGTTTCCTCTACGCAATGATGCCAAAAACATCTACAGATGCTTTTACAAATTATGTACCCAAAGTACCCAAACACACAGAATCCCCCTTTTCTTTCATCCCTCTGAATATACTGCAGAGGTCAGTGGGACTGCTGCATTTAATTTGGCTCATGGCTTGCTGACGCACAAACATACACAAAAGCACGAGCGCTCTGTGTACCGCTACACTTTTTTGTATTGTAAAATCTAGGGTGACCCTTGCAGAATTACTATTGTGTTTGTCTAAATGGAGCCCATCTTTATAATGCATACCAGGAAGCTTTGTAGACCGTTCCTCAAGCTTATAGAACGTATATATCAAATCAGAATATTGCTTTTCCTAAATACATTCATTAAGCCAAAGAGCTTGGACCAGCCTAACTGCCTATTCAGTGAATAAGGAATATTGATTCTACAGTAGAGTTAATGCGGGGCTTTCCCACAGAGACCCTGCACTTAATCACAAACCACAATAAGAGAAGATGCGTCGTAAATCTGAGAGCTCTGCTCCAACATGGCCACTAAAGGCAGAGCGCTGTATCACCTTCAGCCGCTTCTCGGCAGGGGTGACTGATAGGAATGGGAGGGAAAAGGAGGGGGGGGTGGCTAGCAAAGAATGCTGCCGACCATTCATCTGTTTTCTTGCTGCTTTCTCTTCTCAGATGAGTTAACTGATTTCAACGTGGCTACACTTCTTAAGCTTTTCTCTTAGAAGGCAAATATTGTCACTGCTTCTAGCAGCAGCGGAATGCCATAAAACATTGATTCTTTAGCCCTAGTACACTAACGCCCGGTGATTCTCACCCACACAATTTTTGGCATGTCATTTTATAATAATAATAATATTAATAATAATAATGATAATAGAATTTTATTGATGAGCGCCTTTCATGACACATAAAAACACTTTACAATAAAAACAATAAAACAGTAATAGTAATAAAAAATAGACTAAAATCAATAAACAAAATGATATAGTTAAGAGTTAGGAATAATTTTCTTTGTGCTGCTGCTGTCTGAGTTACATGGTGGGACTTTGGGGAGCTTCAGGACGCTCATTGATGTCATTAATGGTTTGGTTGATTTTCTCCTGCCATCTATGTTTTGTTGAAGAGGCACGGGTTCGAGTGATTTTCTCCCAGCATTAGGGACAGAGAGCAACATATTTTATGGGAGGAATTTAACCAATGTTAGTGTTTGTGTATTAAAACCAGCCGCTTTATACCGAGTAAAATATACCCAACAATAATGTTGTTATTTAACTTATTTAATTAGTAACACCGTTGTTGACGGTGTTACTAATTTAACGTTAGTTGTTCTAGGGTTAAGAGTGGAAAAGGTATCTAGAAAGTAAGGTATCTGAATTTATAAAAAAGCTCCATGAAATTTAATGGTGTATTTTGGAAGCTCCCAAAGCATTCACAGGTGAATAAGATTATCATAAAATAAATAAAACATCGTAAAATAGTTACTAGTGGAAAATTTAAATATTTAATGGAAAAAGTAAGTAAGTATAAAAATATAACACATATTAAAACTGAAGAAACAGCAGTAAAGAAAAATCAATCAATATTTGGCATAAACAACGGTTTTGTTTATTTCTTTATAACTGAATCAATTGAATCAAGGTCACATAGTTTGATAAGGAAAATAACTTTCAGGGGAAAACCTTGGCTACAGTTCTTTTGTGTAATTTTTGTGTAAAAGTCTCTATAAGCAACCTTTTTCAGTTAATTAATTTGTTTCATACTATTTTAGATGATTAAATTATTCTAGTCATTACAAGGTGAATGAAGAGTCTTTCAAACACTGTGTAGTCTCTAGGGCACGTGTGTCTCAAGGTCCGAGGGCCAACTGCGGCCCGCAGTGTCATTTGATGTAGCCTGCAAGCTTAAAAGATCTACTAGGTTACATTTACATTGCACTTATACTGACTTACAATTACATCTGGCCCTTTGAGGGCAACCAATATGTTCATGTGGTCCTGAAAATGAATTTGTCATTTGTTCTAGGGTAAAAGCTGTACTTGCGAGTTCATGAGTCGGTACCCCAAACCCCTTGTTGCCGCTTGCTTTATGACAAACACTAGGTACACTACATAGGGACACTCCCTATATATATATATATATATATATATATATCATATATTTTATATTGATATCCTTATATTAAATTGATATATGAAATCTCTGTCAGCAGCCCATCTTTACTATAGCAAACATTTCCTCCAGGCCTATAGGGGGAGCCTTATAAAAAAAGCAATCATGTACAGTTAGAATAGTTAGCAAAGTGTACAAGAAAGATGCCTTTAAAAGCAGAGATACTTTCAAAGTAACTTGATAAACACCAAGACATAAAACTAAACTATATTATACTATATTTAACAATGTTACACTGACCAGGCATAGCATCACGATACCAAATAGTAAGTGGGATATATCAAACAGTACGTGAACATTTTTATTATTAAAATTAAAATTAAAATGGGCAAATGTAAGAATTTTAGCAGGTTTGACATAAGCCAAATTGTGATGACTCCAAAACAGCAGCTTTTGTGGAGTGTTCCAGAAATGCATTGGTCATTATCTATAATAATTGGTCCACATAAGGAACCGTGGTAAACTGGCAACATGATCTTGGTTGGCAAAGGCTCACTGATGCACACTGAAGTTAGCTAGTTCTGATTGAAAGGTTACATTAAATACACAGTCAGGTTGATGTGTATGAAGACCAACAGAATTTTAGAAAAGTGGTGTATTATTGACTTTGTATACAAGAAAAGGCTTTGGTGTCATTACAGTTCTGTGTAATGCACATTCAGGTGCTTAATAACAAGATAACGATTAATTGAAATTTAATTAATAAAATGTTGTAATATCTAAGATAATCAATGTTGGATGTGATTAGCACATAACTGTTTTGCTTATTTAGTGATGTTGCCCTGAAAATAACTAATGCACCTTCCTGATTTGTTTTAGCTGGATGCTCTCAGTAGGTAACTGTTAGTGTGTCAGTGGAAAATGCTGCACTGTGATGAATAATTAGACATATGACTAATTAGAGATGACTTACATTGTTTTAGAGGTGTATAAAGCTCTATATTTACTTTAGTGTCATGGTGTTTGGATTCAGCATTAATGACAGTTATTTTAAATGGTGACTTTTCCGTTTGACAGCATCTATTAAAAGTACATGTGACCTTCGTGTCTGGTCAAGACGCTTTCATAAGTGATGGGAGGATTTACATGGACCATGACATGGCTCTCCGTATGAGATAAGATTTTCTGTAATTATATGCCACTACACACTGCACACTCTTCAGGAAGTGGTTCGATCTACTGAAGACTATATTAAATATAAAACATCAAATAAATCTGCTACAATGTGGCTTAAAACTGGCACCTTAAGGTTTTTTCCACCTCAATGGATAAATAAAATGCTAGAACTGACTGTTTTGTATTACGATCTGTAAGATCTTGAATGTCTACAGTGTTTCAACAGCTTCATATTGACTTTCTGTTTTTTTTTCTTTTTTGCTTTTGGCTGCTCCTGCTTTAGGATCTACGACAGCAGATCATTACGGTTTGCATGCCCGACAGTTTGCACTCTGGTTCCTGGCTCACCCTTTATTAGGTTAGGGACAAGTACTGAGACCGCATTGACAAGTTTACTTTTTCAGTGCCTCTAAAATTTTGGCAACACCACCCTCAAACTTAGTAATTTATGTCTCAGAACAGGGACAGCATGGAGGGAGAGGGGTGTCAGAGTATTGTTTTGGTGTCTTCATCTCTGTCCAGATCAATGGCTAATGGAAATGCCAAGACATACGCCTTTTTGGTGGCTTAGAGCAATAAAAGCAACCAAGATGTTTAATAATAACTATTTTAAATGATAAGCCATTTAAAATGTAAACCACTTTGGCACACTGGGATGTGCTTAATACAATAGCTAAACTCCAAAAATGTTTCAAATTAACATTCCATTATCTACAACAAGCTTTAATTAAAAAACTTTTTGAATACTATTTGTTACGTCTTCATGACTGTGTCATGAAATGTTTGTGTTTTACTCGTTTCTAGTCGTTTTCAACTCTTGGGTCCTCTGTCGACCAGTACCGATCCGCAGAGTTTCTCAACAAATGTTTTTTTTTAAGGAGTAGGTTGTCAGATTTTTCTCCAACCTGTATCTCTACAGAAATCCTGTGAATCTGTAGAACATTTTTTCACAACTCCGATCAACCTAGTGCATGTTTTTGTACTGTGAGAGGAAACCGGAGTACCCGAAGAAAGGCTCCGGCCTGACCCTGAAATTCAAACCTGGGACTTCTTGCTGTGAGGCACCAGTCTTAAAATAATCGGGTACGAATTTCCCAATTTTGGATAAATATTTGTAGTAATTTGTAAAAAGAAAATTTGTGAAACATTAAAATGTTCTTTTAATTACAAACATTTCTGTATGTACTAAAAACAAGCTGTAAAGTATTGAATGTGACAAGCACAGTTGATTTGATTTGAAAACACTATTCATTTACACAAAGGATTCATATTTCAAAATGATTTTAAAACGTTTGAATTTTTTCTTAGTGCTGCTTTGTTCATTGGATTTATACTTTTGTCAACGGAGGTTTTATGTACATGTTTTAAACATTTATATTTTTTATGTTTATAACATCAGTGATGCTTTTACTCTTTATTTGAACAACTGAATTTATAAGGCTTCAGGGAAAACCCAGCACAACAGGACAATTCTCCTGGGTTGAAACCAGCAGGATGGTGTGTAACTGACTTCTCGAGCTAAAACAGCAAGTTGCATCTAAATGTATTAATCATCTCAATTATTTTGATGATGAATATAATAATAAAATATTATAAACAATATGTTGAATTTATTTAAAAAAACAGAAAGGTTCCTTTTCTACTTCAGTTTAAACAGTAAAGCAACTACTGTATTTTTGATATTTTATTTATATTAACCATTATTGGTCTTTTTTTCTCAGGTTGGTAACGACTATGCCAAAATATAAAGCCAAAGCCTTCCGTTGTTTAAAATAAATACTTCAAATATTCAAAGAGTCTTTTCATGCCCCGGGCCAATGGCAATAAATTATCAATGATAATTGACATCCCTAGTGTATCATTTTGATCAATCAATATCCAAGACTCCACATTGTAAAAAGCATGCACTATTATGCTGTTGAGTCCCACTATGAGCACAATGACCGACATGAAATGTAATTATTGCAAACTAGCAAAGTAGTGGCTTCTTATTCCAATGGTATTAACTTAGTTTTGATTTAGTCATTCAGAATAGCTTAACGTTCTAGTTATTAAGGGCAACTTATATGGCGTGCATTGTATGTACAAACAGCTTTTTTTTAGCCCATTAGACAATCAATAAAAAGAACAAGCATAGGTAATATCAAAATATTTTATGATGTAGTGTGTGTGACTCACCTGCAGGACAGCTGGTTAATACCATATATGAAAAAACAGTCACCACCATTGGTACAGTAGGCTTTCTCTGTTTCGTTACACTGCCTGGCATGACTGGAACCTGGCGACAGTGTGGTAGTTACTGTAAAACACACACACACACACACACACACACACACACACACACACACACACACACACACCAAATTATTTAAGTGCTTTAAGGCACAGGTTGTGATATTCTTATGCACTTAGTACAGATGACCAAATATGTTCGTTTGAAACATACATTAGCACGATTTATTTATCAATTCAGATTTCAATTCATCTTTTACACACTTTGGTTATACTTGATAGTCAAAATGGATCAGTTCAAGCATTTCATTTCAAACATAATCATGGACAATTTGTCCACGTTTTCGATCGTGGATGAAAACCTGAGCTACTGGAGGTAACCCACACAGACATGGGGAGAACATGTAAACGCCACACAAAAAGAACCTGGGCCACCCCATCTGGGGATCAAACCAGGATCTTCTTGCTGTGAGGTGACAGTTCAACCCAGTGAATACCTGTAGGTAGTATAAAATTAATGATGACATCACAAGACAGCACAATGTTAAAGCCTACTGACTTCCCTGTCCTCAAACATGCAATGAGTTTAATGAGTAGTCAAAAACTAGACAAAAAAGCTATCATACATTTTTTTCTCCAGGCCCAAAAGTTGAATCCAGTACAAACCTGCTACGCTAATATAGCTCATGTCCATGCCACAGGGTAAGCACTACACACTGCCAAGCAGCTAAAGCAGAACGGAGAATCTTATTCCAGGCCCGTCTGGCCTCAAGCCACAGGTCAGAAATGTCACTGCATATTAGCACAGAGTATAGTAAAGGCCCAGGTATACAATCTAAGCTGAGCTGGTCTGATATGAGGGGATCAGTTATAGTGTGGGTGTCCCCGGTGCAGAAAAAAAATCCAAAATGACCACCACGGCAGTACCGAACATCTTTCTCAAAGACTTTTGTTATGTGCTGACTAAGGCTGGACGCGATCCAATAGTCAATATCACTGAATCGGATATCAGACATGTACTCTGATGTAATCTAATCCAATACTGTTTTTGAAGTTTTAATAGAGAAACCTAACTAGAATTCCATATTCAAAAATTAAACGATCAAACCCAATAACATCCATGTGCTTTTAATTGAAATGTTCCTTCTTCTTGTGTAGGCCTCTCCATTTCACCGGCAGAGAATGTTGTTCTCTACAAGTAGAACCCCGGTGTGAAATGGAGTTGGGTTGTATACAAACATGATAATGAGTATGATATTTTGTGAAAATAGCTCACCTATTCTGAAATGCAGCACTCCAAAGAGGCTTACAATGATAGCACTAGGGGCGTTGCACTACCTGTGCAAATACATTGTTATATACATAATATTTTACACTGTTTACAAAGCAAGTTGGTGGTGAGCGGACAATAAAGATCTATCTATCCATCCATCCATCCATCCATCCATCTATCTATCTATTTATCATCAACCTGTTCTAGTTCTACATTGAGGTCATATGCGCAGGGAAAGTAATTCACCACCACAATGCTAGAGGGCGGTAAGATTCTGAGGGTTCTGATATGTTTGTGTTTACAGGAAAAGTTATTATTGATTTTAGCTGCTCTATATTGAACAATAAATGCTTTTAAATGTTGAATCATAAACAAAACATCGTAAACAACAAAGCACTGCCATAAGCATTGAGCGACTATTTCAACTACAAGCAGACGCACTGCATTGTTTTGATGCCCATAATGCTCCCTCTTGCGATCGGCGTCGTTTCAACATGTGTTTAAAAATTTTTGTAAGTGCACGTCGGGCGACGCTGAGACTCTGCAGAGGGGGTTCGTGTCGATGCATTACACTGTAGCTTGGATTCAGAAGTATAAATCATACAAGGCACTTCTCTTTTAAGATATGTGAAATCTGTGATTTGGAAGTTTTAAATTAATTTAAAAATCAAATTTTCTTGTGAATTTAATATAGGAAAGTTGGTCAAATTAAATGAGTACTACATAAAGTACTACACATATGTTCTCAAGGTTTAAATGCCATGTATATGAGTTCAGATCAACATGTACAGAATCTTTACATCACAAGATCCTTGAGCACCAACTCAATTTAACAGCTGTTTCTGTGAAAAATGATTGGAATTGCATAAGTTTTAAGAAAAAAAAATAATACATACACTTCCACAACTAGGGCATTTAGAAAGTGATCCTGCAATAAACTAATAACCAACATAAAAACAGAACTGCTCTCAGACCGTAATGGCCAGCTTTTGCTTATGTCTTAATTATCTAGTAGCAACCAGAAACAAGCAAGTGTTCGAGAGTGCGACGATCATTTTCCTGAAGCAGAATGCAATTTAACATTCTGTCTGCTGTAATAAATCTGCTTCTAAGTTGAGCTTATTAGCTCAGATAGCTGTGCAGATAATGGTCGTCTCAACCAGGCTTCTACGAAGTAGAATTAGGCTTTAAATAATGAACAAAACCCAGCTTGTTCAAAAACCACATTAGAGAAATTTGCTAGTACACTTGCCTTATTCACACTAATTCCAAATAAAACCCAAAAGGTAGTGGTTAAAATCTTTACCAGGGTTTTTATTAAATGAAAACCACTGCCACTCAATGTAACTCGCCATCCACTGCATGATGATTATAATACACAGTATAGTTGTAGTTCATAGAAACTCTTATTAATGCAATACACCTGAGTAGAACTTCTTAACAGTCATTAGCAATAGCACTAACAAGTTTCATATAGTCATTAAAACTGAAACCCTGAGGAGAAAGCGTGTCGTATGCATGGTGAGTTTGTAATAACTGTACATTAAATAAAACAATCAATTTAATATAATTGTACATAATTGGTTCACCTTGGAATTCAGGTTATCGAGTAATTCAGCTTGTAATTATTTAATTATGGTCTAAACAGAGATCTTAGGGCTTAGTGGACAGTGCAGGACTAATGCTCTGAAGGTCACCAGTTTAAGCCCTAACCTTGCCTGGTTTCCATTGTATTGACCTTAAACAAGGCCAGAATATTGCATCTTTGCACATAGCACTTCATGAGGGAGTCAGCTAAAATGCTTTTCCAACAGTCTTGAAGGAGTTCCCAGAGCTGCGGAAATCTCATCAACTGGGATTAAGTCAGAGGATAAATATCCATAACATAGCCAGTAGTCTAAGTGTGTACAATGTTGAAAATAAAAAAAACATCAAGAAAAAAACACTGAAAGAGAAGGTGTGTCCAACCGTGTATGTATATATATATATATATATATATTAGGGCCGGGACTTTAACGCGTTAATTTCGATTAATTAATTACAAAGATTTTAA
>JAOUQU010000028.1:2911738-2927877 GCA_028566735.1 Ammoglanis amapaensis
GTGTGTGTGTGTGTGTGTGTGTGTGTGTGTGTGTGTGTGTGTGTGTGTGTGTGTGTGTGTGTGTGTGTGTGTATTATGAACAGAACAATGCTCTCATAATGGGCTTTACTTGAACATGGAAGAACATGGAAGACTTCTATTAAAGTCTTAATAGCATTACTACTCAACAAAACTACCACTACCTACTTATACTACTTTTATTACTGTATAAGATACCAACATTTTAAAAGGAACAATCTGACATAAAGCATTACCGTTTCTGAACGTCAGGTTGATTAATATCATAAACTGTAGTAAACGTAATAAGCAATCATGATATACAATGGAAACAACAGCTTGTAGCAGCTGTGGAATCAAACATTTATAATAAAGCCATTTTCTGGTAGGGTAATTTAGGGCAGATAAAGATTTTTCTGTTTGTAACCTAGTGTAGTTCAAGCCATTATTGCATTGTCTGTATAATTAAGTTAAGACTTAAGTTAATGATCTAAACAGGTCTGATTATACACAGTGTGCCTAGTATGTTAAACTACAGCTTTTATCCATAGTTTTTTTTTCTTCTTATGTCTGTCTTTGACTGCCTGCTTTTGCTGCAGACCTCCAAATTAGTCCTGTACTGCAACACTGTGTACTGGGATTTATGGGTCCCACAGGAGCTCTTTTGTAACGCAGACCTTTGCTCCAGGGGCACATTTAAAGATTCTATAGTTAGCATCAGAGTTATAGCTATCCCCGGTAAAGAAGAAAAAAGTTATGCAAAAAGACCTTGGGTAATTAGCTTAACCTCACTTTGCTAACATAACAGTGTTAATTCCTGTTACAGTGTTTGATTAGAATACAGAGAATAGAACTAGAAATAAGATTTTCCAGAAGACTCCAGGCTCTAATATCTTCACTTTTGGACTTTTGTGTGTATATAAATATGTTTTGAATTATCACTTTACATTATCAGTATACACAGATTTACCATTACAACTCATTAACATGAAATTTATTGGGGGGGGGGGGTTACTGCCTGTTTTGCATCTGTATTTGACCATCTTAAGAATGTGACATTATGTGTTGGCTTCTGAAGCCTAATATGCAAGACATGGTACATGAAGCCGATATTTCAGAAAGAACATGTTTGGCAGTCCTCGTGGCTGGGTGTGGCTGGTGGAATAGAACGTTTCACAGTGCTAGGTACGGCTAAACATGACTTTTCTTTTCAATACATAAAATAATTGTTCGAGAAATGTATTTTGTGATTACTTGGGTTATCTTTGTCTAATATTGAAAGTAGGTTAATGTTCTGAAACATATAAGTGTGACAAACACCTTTTCACAGCACGGTAGAACAATTACAAGTAATTGTTATCTCAGCCAGACTTCTACCTATTGAAAGATTTTCAATTTCATATCCATCTATAGCTGGTCTTTGAAATGATTCTGTTCAGGATCGAGCGGGTCACAATTACAGCACAGAGTGAAAGAAGTTGACAAATGGCTGGCTGATGAAGAGGGAGAGAAGTATGAATGCACGCCGGCATTCAACACAGAGGAAGACTTCGAGCTATTGGCTCAGATCAGATAAAAACAGCTATAAAAGACCATGCCATAAATCAAGGTCGACCCGAGAGAGAAAGTTCAGCCAAATCTCAACTGAGTAAGTGTAGCATCTATAAGAATTTGCCATCAAAGCAACAGCCATGCTTCATTTTGGCTTCTGTTGGATCAGATCTCTAATGACAGTCATATATTTTCCTTCTGTATTGTTAGATTAACATGTGGAATGGAAGTGTGATGTTAACGGGGGACATGATGCCATAGGAAAACTCAACATACATCCAGGGTGAAGTGGCACTGGATTTCAGTACGGACATTTCTTGTTATACGTTCACTTATGTTCACATAAAATGACCCTAGATTTCAACTTTCAATATAATCACAAATCAGAATAAGTTAGGGACAGTGTGGAAGATGCAAATAATACTAAAACTGAGATTTGTCATGAACTTCATTTATTAATAAACATCCATTCCAACATTCAATCACACCACACATGGCACTGAGGATACTGGGTAATTCCGTGTGTCAACTTTTACTTTGTTCCTGCAAACACGTCTTATTGGAGGTATAGTGATAATTGTAATGAGGTTGAGCAAAACAATAAATATCTTGGGTTCAAACTGCCTGTCATCAAATGAAAGTCCAATGTTTCCCACCTCATCAATACAATATCAACGCACCATATTGAATTACCTTTCTAACACAACCCTCCCTATTAATCCATGCATGGGACCAGCACTGCAATGCAGATGTTTGATTCCTATAAGACAATTAATAATCTATTGTGATCTTGGCTTTTAAAAGTTGTTAAATTGGTTTAAATCCAAATCCAAAACTAGGCCCTGTGTTTTCACAAAACAACATTTAAAATACTTAGAGGGTGTACAAGAAAAAAACAAACACAGTTAAGAATAGTATAGACTAAACTGTACAAATGACACTCACAATGGCAAAAACTTAACGTCCTTGAGAATACGCATAAGAATACGCACACTTAGGAGCCTGGATGGCCTGAAAAGATTCATGATTCCTGTCTACAACTACCTTTACACTTCCAAGTTACATATGCAGTTTGAATTTGTAAGAAGTTTGTAACAGTGGTATTGAGAAGTGCTTGTTAGCACCAGTAAAATTGTATAATAGAGTACAGCTGCTCACAATGAACCACCTCTTCCCACACACAGGTGCAGAAGGCCACTGTATTTCGACATGATAGTAACTGTGTGCGCATATTTCACTCATTCTGAATGGGGGTGTGTGTGTGTGAGAGAGAGAGAGGAAGAGAGAAAGAGAGCGAGAACCAAGGTGTGGAAATAGCTTATGAATAAATAAAGCAGGCACAGCAGCAGGTGTGATTGGCAGGTGTGTCTCAGTAGAGCCAAGCCGAGAGCAGCTCCATTGCTGGACTAGTGTTATGGGAGAGATAGAACAACCTCATCCTAATTAGCTAACGAATACATCAACACACACCGCTACGCACGGCGCAGAAAGAGAGAGAGAGAGATAGAGAGAGAGAGAGAGAGAGAGAGAGAGAGAGAGAGAGCAAGAGAGAGAGAAAATTTCTCCTCACAGTAGCATCTAAAGGTCAGACCCTGTACATGAAGAGACTGGAGAAGAATTAAGAAATGCTTAGATTCTGCTAAACGTCTGTGTTTAAAGAACAAGGCTGGTAACAACAGGCATCAGTGTCTCCATTTTAAATGAAATTAATCATTTGGGGCTTTTTAAGCAGAAACATGTGTCGCGAGTGGGTGAAAAGAAACCACTGGCAGCTACACACATCGACGAGGACATGTGATAATAACTTGCTCTTTGCAACTGCAAATGACTGGAATGGCTGAGTATACAGTTAATGGTCTATAATTATGTAAAGACAACAAGATTTGGACAGTTTTGCTTCTTTTAAATCAGACAGGCTTAGTGGTTAGCTTTCTTTTTGCCGGGGGTTTCTGTATAAAGTTTGCAAGCTTTCCCCGTGTCTGTGTGGGTTTTCCCCAACAGTCCAGACATGCAGTAAAGTGCCCTGCAACAAACTGGCATCCCGTTCAGGTGTTTAGTGTAGTCGCCCACAGTGTGTGTACACTGGAAATAGTAAAAAACTAAATAGGATTAAGCGCTGGTAAAACTAGATGATGGATGGATGGATGGTTTTACTAATCCAAAACCTAATAAACTAATACACACTTTAATCCATATTATTTTTAATATTTATATGTATATATGTTGGCATTTAAACAATTAATCAATTTGGAGGTTCACATTTGTTCATATTAAGTCATATCATTGTAACTAATGTGTAATTGATAACAGCTTTTAAACAGAGCAAGTTAATTTTAATATATTCAGTGTGAATGTCTTATTGTTTCATTGAAGATGATCTAGGACAAAACATGATGGCCTCCTGGGTTCGATTCCTGTGTAGACCCGGAGCTTTTTGTACGGTGTTAGCATGTTCTCCTTGTGTATGTGTGGCTTTAGAACTACAAGTGCTCCTAAAACACCTAGAGACTGGTGTTATTGCTCTGCAATACACACACACAAAATTTATATTTTAATAGTATCTACTTAGAAGTACTATAAATATACCTACAAAAAGTATTTTGATGATATTTTATTTATCATGTTGAACATTTTAATATATCAATCACCTTAATAAACATGCCATGCAACAGCACGATAATAAATATTATTAGTAGTAGTATGGTTTAATGAATTTAATGGTAAAGGGGCATGATGGATAACTCAACGATACACCAAGAAAGTCAAGGGTGCGATTAGCTTCCTATTTGAAGTTTGAATTAACTTGTCTTTTACCGCTGTTCCTTACATGAACTATTTTTGATCAGTACTGTCCAGTGCAAACTGGGGACACCCTACAAGACCTGCACTTTTGCAGATGCTCTGAACCTGTCGTGCTGCCATTACAATTTGACAGGTTGACAGAAAGGTTAACCCTGTCTGCTCCAGGAGTTCTGTACGATGGCTGACGCTGCACTCTGACCCCAACCTCCAAACCGACTCGGTTATGCAAAGAAGGAAATTCATTTGTGTATGTGTAATGACAGATGTATGTATTCAATTTTGTTTCGATATTCATTCATTCATAAAATTATTCTGGTTTCTACAAATAAAATCATTTCATAATTTGAAAAAGGTTTTGACAAGACTAGTTGTATATAGGTATATTCCTCTAATTACCCACAGAAGCAAACAAAGAGCTAACACACATACATTAAGCCTAATTGGCGTTACATCTACATTGCTTTGATTCTCTGGGCCATCACAGCCGGTCTCTGCATATGCTCTCGGTTTGGACAGCCCACTCTCTCGCTACTGTATATTGGCTCCATTAGCGATGTCTCCCTGCTGACGGATGGACGGGGACTGGCAGGGCAGATGTAATTCACAACCGGAGACAGCAAGTGAGCACAGAACAGGAGCAGGAATCATGTTAAGGGTTCATGCCTCTGTTCTACTGAATTCAATGGACATTCAGTAGCCTTTCAGAGTCATGTCCAGTCGGAGAGGAGGACACAAAGAACCCGAGAGCAGAGGAAACGACAGGTGAAAAGACTAAAAACTGAGTAAACAAAAGGGATAAAGCGGGGCACAAAGAAAAAAAAAGAAATGGCAGATAAACAGATAAAAAAGAAGAAAATGAGAAAACTGTGTCTATTTAATGAGAGTTATTTAAAATAAAAGACCTTTAAAGAAGTATCGATTGTTGGAGGAATCCAAAGCGACTGATGGAAATCCGTGTAGAAAAAAGGAGAACATGCTACCTTTACACAGAAAGAACCTGAATCACCACCGATTGAACCTGTAAGGTGACAGTGCTATTCACTTACCCAGCCCACGCATGTACCTTTATACAAATCAAAAATCTATTCAAATTCGTTTACATAAAAAAACCTCATTGTGATATTGAATGCTGGGTCTTCCCCCTAGTCCTGGTCCTGGGTTCAATCATCAGGCGGGGTAATCCAGGTCTTTCTGTATCAAGTTTGCATATTCTGTGGGAGTATTCTTCTTATTCTTACAGGGTTTCCCATGGGAGCTCTGGTTTCCTTCCACAGTCCTAAAGCATGCTGTGCAATAAACTGGAAGTGATTAGCTGATGATGTAATTGCTAAGATGTGCATCAAATTAATTTATCTCTATAAGTTTTATACTAATTACATGGACAGGGAGCAGCTCATTAGGATTTCGGACCCATTGTTTCCACCTGGGTTTCCCATCACCTTCCAAAATCATGTAGAGTTTATGTACTTAAGGAGACTTATTTTAACTAATTTTAAATAGTATTTTAAATTCTGTTTCTTGAGTAGATGTTTTTTCGGTTCCTTCTATAGTGTAATATGTTTGCAAACCAGTGTAAAGAAGTCAGTTTGTGTGTGTGTGTGTGTGTGTGTGTGTGAGAGAGAGAGAGAGAGAGAGAGAGAGAGAGAGAGAGAGAGAGAGAGAGAGAGAGAGCCTGGAGGTAAGAGCAGCAGCTGGTTTTACTGTAGGTTGTATGCAGATTTGAGTTGACAGATTTGAAATGCGGAGACTCTGCAAAAATATGCCCTGGCAGATATTTGTGCGTGTGTGTGTGTGTGTGTGTGTGTGTGTGTGTGTGTGTGTGTGTGTGTGTGTGTTTCTCTCATATGAATATTCTGAGACCCCTGGCGTTTATATAACAGCGGAGTATTCTGCATAAGAACCCATCTGTGTCTCACTTCACACCTCTTTCTCTCCATATTTGTGAGTCAACCGCTATGGTACAAAGACAAGCACATGCAAACACTCACATGCGCACACACACGCACACACACACACACACACACACACACACTCCAGCCAAAGGTAAGTCATTCCTTTAAATGTAGTTAAACGACCAATGTGAACAAATCAGTATGAATCTTATTTTGTATAAAACCAGTCTGTCTGAAAAGCTACTGAACTGGCTTACATGTACTAAAAACAGTTCAGTTGTCCCTGACAGGTCGGGAATTCTAAATAAATGACCATCCATATATTACGTAGTTTTATCACTGCTCAATCCTATCCACAGTCATGATAGGACACACACTTGGCGAAAAGACCAAACAACGCCATCATCTTGCTATTCTGTGTAATTAACCTCACTGCCTATTTTTGGACTATTTGAGAAAACCGAAGTAACCAGAGTAAACCCACGCGGAAGAAGTCGCAGGAAGGACATGTACACTGCCCCACATGAATACCAAGCATCACTTTCGTTTGGCAAGATATTTAGTCAAATGCTCTAAATAAGGCATCTTAGTAGAAGTCATTTTATAGAATCCAAGAATGTGGACATCTTTCTTCTCAAGAGTACGCATAGGATTATGTAAAATTCTTCTATGAACAATTTTCTCAAATTGCTAAAATTAAATCCACAATAAGGTGCACAAAAAGAGTTTATTACCTGTTTAGGTTGTATATATCCTGTGTATTTACTTAAGCATTAAACTGTGACACTGCCACCTCATAGCAAGAAGTTCCTGGGTTAAATCCTCAGTGGGTCAGTCCGAGTCCTTTCTGTGTGGAGTTTGTATGTTCTCTCTGTGTATGAGTGGGTTTCCTCTGGGAGCTCTGGTTTTCTTCCACATTCTAAAATCATGCAATGAAAGGTATAATAGTTTATAATAGTTTAGTTTCAATTCCACAAAGGGTTCAATAAAGTCTTTTTCTCTAGCCACTAGGAAAGATTATTCAGGAAGGGTATCTGGCATAAAAAGCTATGCCTAATCAAGTAATAATGTGGTGACACTTAATGGAAGCAGCCAAACGAAAGAAATTGTATTTAAGAATTAGAATTGGGGGAATACGAGATTGCGGTGACTTTCAACTAATTTGTAGAGTTTCCACAATTAAGAGTTTAAAATAGAACAGCCAGACTTTGCCTGTTTAAAAACTGACAGCAAGGGTACAATAAAGAAAATGAACCACTTTTATAACCACAGTGTGCAGGAAAGCATTTCAAAATGTACATCTCAGCAAACCTTTAGCTTGATGGTCTATAGCGGCAGAGAATCACACTGGTTTCCACTCTTACATTTACAATTTCAGCATTTAGCAGAATCCTTTATCCAAAGTGACTTATAATTACAATGGAACACCATGGTGGTTTGGGGCTTGAACCGGTACCCTTCTGATCTCAAGCCCATTACCTTAACCACTAAGCCATCATTGCCGTTACTTTTGTCATCCAGGAACAGAAGATAACACACGGCACAAGTTAAACCTGGGAAGAAAAGATTAGAAACATGTTGCCTGGTCTGATTATTGATTTCTTCCGTGACATGCAGATGCTAGGGGTCAGCATCTGGTGTACACTGCATTTTCCAGTTTGACCGATGTGAACGTGACAAGGTTCTCTACTGTTGTGCTTTCACTGGTGCCCTTTTGCTCACCCCAGTAATAAAGAGTGGTTGATTTAGTATACTCTTTCAATAAGCCCAAACCAATCTGGACATTTCTGTGTCACCTCTAATATCAAAGGCATTTCTGCTATAGAACAGACGCCTATCATTCCGGAAAAATCTTCCCTGTGACCAATTTATGCATGGGACATTGCCCAATTTGATTAAACTGATAATTTCCAATCCCCTAAGATCAATTTTCGAGGGATCCCTGTCCTGCCCTTTGGTCCATCCCTTTCCCATGGTCAATACTAACAGGGAGCATACCCTGTCCAATTTGGACTTATCCATGATCAGTTCCTGCATCGAACATACCCTGTCCAATCTGAATACTTTGCTCCACCACTCCACTATGATCAATTCTTGGAAGAACCATACTCTTCCAAATCTATTTGGTCAAATCAAATTGACTCCTAATCAAATTTGGTTAACCCCTTCCTCATGATAAATTCTTGGAAACCTACCCTGCCTTATCTGATCATTGTGTCCACTACCCCACAACATAATCAAGTCTTGTAAAGAACAGAGTTACCATGACAAATGAGATACATTTGATCCACTTTTCTTATCCATGATAAGTTTTTGCATGAAACATACCCTACCCAATCAGATTAGTTCGCTCCAATTCATCTACTTTTCCTCATAGCCAAATAATAACAATCACTAAATAAAATTGTACCAGTTCTTCACAAGTCTAAAAACGTTCCAGTTGACATGTTTTACAGACACATAGGAATCTGCACTACAAGTCCCTATCCAGTTTATGCTGCATTAATCAGGGTGAGCAACCTTGTGATATTAAATGATGAGGCGATACTATGGGCGCATGCAACTCATCCTCTGTCTCGAAAGCTTATAGCTGTATATCCAGGCAGTTATGGACCAAAATGCTGTCTAGTCCTAGAGTGCAGAATGTGCCAAAATGACACTGTTTATCTTCATTAGTACTGAGAGCCATTTCTGGCCATCTCTCCCTCACACACACGCACACACACACGCACGCACGCACGCACACACACACACACACACACACACACACACACACACAGTTTTAACCTTTAGCAGAGACTAAACTGCAGAACAGAGCTCACATTATTAATGACCCCTATTACCCCTTAGAGTGGAGGAGGCCACAGAAGCCATCCTGCCCTGTGCATCACTCGTCTTCCCTCCCCTTAACTCGCTTATGCACTTTCTCCTCACACAAAATGAAGTCACAACTACGTCATCCTGGATGAATTAAATTCAAAATGATCATTTTCAAAGATCTTCAAAGAAACTGCAGTTTTTAGAATTAAAACCTTTTCTTAATAAGATGAGAAAACTGGACTATGGATGGCACGGTCTGAAATGAATCCTGCAGTGAAGAAACTCAATTTCAAAGATTCACTTTGGCAGACACTTAAATGTGCATGATTCATCAGTTAAATGCACTCTGGGGAATATACGCTGTATAGCCCAAAGTAGGCTGATTCCTATATATATGAACTTGCTGCCACCCTACTTTGACCATGAATGAATGAAAATATGGTTTTATACAGTTTTGTCAACATTTTCTTAATCCTAATCAGGGTTGCGGTGCGGTAGAGCCACTGGGAAAACATCACTGTTAGGTCAACAGTCAATTACTGGGCACACAAACACACATGAGTACATGGATGAAGCCCTAGGAAGCGTATACAAATGTCTAGATTAAAAACTCTGATTCCACCACCTGGAAATCAAACCCAGAACCTTCTTGCTTTGTTGTGGATTCAAGCCACCTTAACAACCTGTTTCCCAAAGCGTATCCCCCAACACCCAAAGACTTGTGTCTTGAAATAAACATTGACATTGAAAAAAATATGATTTCGACTAGCTTTCGATTCCCTTGTGTAATCAGTGAGTCTTCACTGCCCCTGCCCATGCCATGGGTTTATCACTGTTTCTTTTTTCGACCACTTTTGATAGATAATGATTGCTGCAGACTGAGAGAACCCTACAAAAGCAGTTTTGCTCATTATTAGAAATAATGAGAAATTATTGGCCTTATAATAAGGCCAATTTTGTGCTTTTAGCACATCAGTCTTGAAAATAAAATGATAATTTGCTGTCCAATATATCCCACCCATTCAGTAATGTAATGAAAAGAAAATCCGTTGTCATTAGTATGCCAGGAATACAGTAGTATATGGAATAGTCTCATTTATCCTTAACACTACAGTTAGGGCAGTAGAAACAATGAATGTAAAACAGAGCTTTTAAAACAACTGAAACCAAATTTGATATTTAAGAGACATGATTTTGAGATGTGTTTGATGGTTCTTGGCGGTCAGTCAGTCTGGACCAACAGAGATTTATTAAGTTCATAGCAAACGTCTGTTCATGATAGATGTGATTTTGAATAAGCTGAACGTTCCCTCCGCATTCTTCATATCGCATGACACAGGATTAACCATGTATTCTCTGGTATTGCAACAAGTTTTGGCTGAAGTGATGTAAAGCACATTACCACAGGACTCTGAAGCATAAAATGCTTGATTGTACATTGACAATCCTATAAAATACCCAATAAAATTCCCAATTATTTGAAGTACAAGGTAAGTGGACTATTAAACTGTCAGCTCATTTATTATAGGAAGGCTCCAGCAGAGAATGACATACACATTTATTGATTCGCTTTCACGTACAGGCTTTTTGGAGCAGAAAGTTCACCTTCTTCATTTGGATGCACATTTCATAGTGTTATTTATAGTATTTTTTCAGGTGCACTTCAAAATATTCTCCTGAATAGTTCTACAAATTGTAATACGTCCATTTCTTTCATTAGTCATTTTTTTATATACAGTAGAATATATGGGTCACGGTTACGCTGAGTCAGGTTCCACCGGAAACACTAAAGCTGTGCCCAAAATTGCATACTTTCATACTAAACAGGACACAAAAGCAGTATGCAAGAGCATTTAGTATGTCTGAATATGTTGTATACTTATTGAGTAAGTATGACTACATAAATAGTATACACAGTAGTGTACATAAGAGTAACCAATGAGCAGTCAGGTTAAAGGTTGGAAGTGTGTTTGTTTACTGGTAACCCATTGTGAACATTTCATACCTTTCACCCAGTGAATGGTACCATGACCATTCTGAATTTCATGAATGGATGTATCATCTCAATAGTCATGGACCTCCTGCCATGCTGAATCCAAAGCATCCAAAATATAGACTAATAGGAAAAAAGAGAATCACAGCAGAAGGCAACACTCAAATCACACACAAGCACTAAGACAAGCGCACACACATAGTCTATGGCGCATCTTGAAATCAAGCAGGCTCTGGAGACTGCAACACAGAGATGTATGACTACAGTAGTGCGGCTGTAGCAGAGACAGCAATGCTTTATGCATTAACTAAATTAAAGCATGTGTAGCACTGGGGTGGGGGTGGGGGTGTGCACCCAACTGCAATAATGAAACATTAGAGGTGCAAAATCGAAAGGAACAACAAAAATAGATAAAAGAAATGACTGTATAGAGCACAGCACAATCTAATTATAGAAAACACAGCAGCATTAAAGAGAGGGGAACGTATATCAGAGCACTGCTGATAAAGAAATGGGAAGCTGTGCAAGAATAAAAATTAATCAGAGACATGAGAATTGGGAAAATCCTCTCTAGGATATGAAAGCCGAGAGAAAGTAAGTGTGTGAATTTTTTAGATTTGAAACATTTGGAAGGTAAAGATACAAAGCCAGTGTGTCAAATGTGTTTAGATTTACAAAATATTCTGAATCCATGACGTTTTTGTGTATTTTATTTTATGTTTTTATTTCTTCCCTGACTTGTTTCAATGCAATCTTGTTCCTCTGCCTCAGATACATGGGCAGCAGGCTGTATACCCTAATAAACACACTACACCACCTACTAGCCTAGTGGTTAGGGTACAGGACTAGTAATCCAAACACTCATCACACCTGGGTTGCTGCTGTTTGGCCCTTGAGCAACGCCCTTAACCGTTAATTTCTCAGACTGTCTAGTGTAACTGTAATTGTAAGCCGCTTTGGATAAATGTGTTACATTTTTACTAAATGCTGAAACTGTCAAATTTTAAATGAATTATAACACAGCTCAATACTACACAATGCTGCATATGTTGAAATTACACAAAGTTTGTGACATCACATACTTTGTTTGTGTGATACTTTGGTTTGTAACCCGAAATTTGAAATTATATTTCGATATTAATTATTTATAAGCCAAATATTCCATCATTGTTCTGAATCAGATGAAGATTTGATTCTAATATTGATTTGCATTTTATATATGAACTTATATGCATTAAACACAAGAGAAAATGTTAAATTATCACAATGCAATGTAAGACTATAGAGAACGTTGTAATGTTATAAACAGATTCAAAGAAACAGATGCATGTTAAAAGAATGTAAAAGAGCAGAAGCATGAAGCATGGCAATGATAGAGTAGCAAGCAAAACGAAGAAAATGAAGTGGGCAGATAAGAGGTTCGAACAGACCTATAAAACAAAAGGGGGAATGACAGCTGACAGAAGATGACAGAAAGAGATAAAAGACAGAAGAGATAAACAGAAATGAGGAGCAGTACAATGGGAAGAAAAGTACATGGGCAAAGAGGTGAAAACACAAAGAAGAAGGACAGCATGCGAGCATAATGTTAATCGGTAATAAGTAATCGGTCAGAAAATGTTTAAAGGTAAAGCAATGGCTATGTAAGTTACAAAACTAATTCTAAAAAGAACAACAAAAAACACAAGCAGCACTTTACATCAACTTATATGCACTCATGAGACGATGGCTGTTGTATTTGTTGTATTTATTTACTCGTAAGATTGCACTTGTCAGTGAAGTTTAAGCACTTTCGATAAACATTACTTGAAATGCTAGTGCTTGTGCAACCATGTCCCGTTCATTTGCTAACTGTGTTAGCCTAGTAGCAAAACGCAATGAAATTAATGTCTAAGAAAGTAAGAAAGAAATAATCTGACCTATAAGGCAATGGCTTAATAGAATCTGATCTAGTTAGGCAGCTGCCTATGTAGAACCTAGTAAAACAGCAAGGTAACTCGCCCAAAAAGTGTTGAGTTAAAGTCATACGACAGCCACCTCAATCAGAGCGGGAGTTGGCATTAGTGGAGAAGAAGCAAAAAGCAATGGGTCAATCGAGTGCTAATACAAATTGGACTCCTGTGCCTTTAAGCAGCAATCGTTGACTTTGTAGTTTGACCTCTGCTGAAAAGCAATAAATGCCCAAAGCCCTCACTCACTGATTCATTCACTCATCACTATTTCTCCCACTTTCCGAGTATCTCCAAGGCTGAAACGTGGCTTCATCATTCCCTATCATGTCCTTGGAAAATCTAACGGCTTCTCCCTTTCCTACATCGAACACAACGAGTCACCATGGTCAAGTCGGGTTAACCAAAAAAAAGGTTAGTATTCACAAACCCAGTCGGAATGGGATATGAATAGCAGCCGGTAATGTAAGATATTATGCATTCATGCAATAATACATGATACGTTACATCTTTATATTTTAAATGATAATGCCTTCACTCACTAAAAAACAATCTCTTTTCAATTTGCATGAAATATAATCACATGTTTATCAACCTATCCACCATAGCACAAGTATAGCAACAGTTAATTATAATTATGCAATTAAATATGCAATTAATATTACTGCATATAAATATTGCTCTTTCTATATATTATTACTTTAGACAAAATGCTCATTAGTATTATTTTATGTTTGGATACATTTCCTTTTATATTAGTTGTACTTTTGACCACAGCAATTTGCATGCAATATAAAATTTATTTAGTTTTCACTGTTTGTATTTTGTAGTTTTGACCGGCACAGTGGTCGCATTACACCACTAGATGTTTAGAAATATTTACAAACATTACAAAAAGTGTATATGAATAGAAAAGTAAAGCAAAAAAGGGGAATTTAATAAAAGTGGGTAAGAAATAAAAGTTTAAGCTTTAAGAAGAGAACTCGATACATCTAATGTGTTATGATATAAAGAAGTAAAACATGAATGTATATACATATTTTAAATGTCCAATGTATATTGTCTAACACTTAAAAGGCTGACAGCCATCACAGCAGGATACATTACAATCAGCCCTTTGAGAGCCACTGTTATGCTCATTCAGCCCTCAGTAAAAATCAGTTAGACACCCCTCCTTTAAAGAGAGAAAAATTTTTAAGACAATACACAAACTAAACATAATTGTTTACAAATGTTTGTCTGGGTGTTTTCCTAGTTTCTCCTGCTTGTAATATTAAGTGTTTGGGGTTTGTGTCCTCTTCTTGGGCGTTGACCCTGCTGTGCTTGAACATAATTTCTAGCAAAAGATGGACCAACACAATAACAGGAAAGTGGTCATATTATGTCTGATCGGTGTATATCTTCCTGCTGTAATCCAAGTAGTGCCCTGTGACAGTATATATCACTACAATAAACACAACGCTACCTTTTTTATGCAGTTGTTAGTGTAATACTAATGGTTTTGCTGGAAAGCAGCCAGCAAGAGAGTCTGATGAGAGCCTGTGATCTTTGACGTGCCACTGCAAAAACAACTTACTGTGCACTAATGCAGAAATCTTATTTAGATTACCTATAATTCGAACTGAAGTCTTAATTTGATCAAAGAGTCAAACAAAGCTGCTTACACGAACATTCGAGCAATAAGACAACTCGCGACAACTTAGCCCAGGCACCATATGACTAAAAATCGGAACTTTGTTCACTGTTAAAAGCCTTCTCATAAACAATGAATAAAATGTATTACTATTATAACACACACACACACACACACACACACACACACACACACACACACACACACACACAAACACGAACAAATGCTTTTGATACTGGATGCAAGTCTGCAGGGAATCATGCTAGATTTTACAGTTTTGTCTTTATTCTTGCCAGCTCTCTGACTTGATGAAAAAGCCCTCTCTGACCTGTAGTAAAAAAGGCAGTTGGTTTCCTAAAATAACTGTCAAATATAATAAAACACGATAAAACTACGGGATTTATAAAGTTGCTTTAATGCCAAATCTTAAACTTTGATGCACAAATGCACCAACATAGCTCTTGTTCCTAAATGTAATTTCTGGGCCAGTCTGAACTGACTAGATAGCTGGCATGAAAATATATATAGTTTTGATGATCCTTTGACACTATTGGCTACAATTTCCACCATACTGCATCAATATTACACGGAGAGACAGTCATGAGTGTGGGATAAGAACGTCTCTGGCAACGCACACGGGTTAACACTGGAACTACCAAACCGCTGCCATTTGGCAATTACACCTTTAAATCCCAAAGAACTGCCATTTGGCGAATGTGAATAGCTCTTCTCGCCTCTGGTGTTATTTAAATTAGGCCATTACATTTGCAAGGAGGGACTCTACTACACTCTACAATCTTTTCTGGAACAAGTTGGTGAACCCCCACCCCCCAAAAAAGTTAACATTACCAGATGCTATTTGGCAGCCTCTGGTAGAAAAAGGGGTCATATGAAAATCCTGGTAGTTGTAGTGTTAAACTTCAATATCTGTTGGAATGAAAGAATGAGAACGCCGTGTGACAATTCTGGTAGACACCTTCTTTCCTCCTTCATTCTTTCATTCATCTCCAGTGTATGATGGGATACTGACATGAATCCAGGTTTATATTTGTACATTTTGCCTACATATTTGCGCACAAGCTGACATCGTATTATTCAGAGGACATCCAGCACTGGGGTTTAGAAAGATTTACATGTAGAGTAATTTAGTCATTTTTACTGTAACTTGTATTTTTACAACCAGTATTTTTTACTTTTACTTAAATATGTTTTGTATTAAGAATTGTTATTTGTAATCTGTTACTAATGTGCTTTTTTGCTTTGATGTAGATGACATAGAACTACCAGGATATTCATATGACCCTTTTTCTACCAGAGGCTGCCAAATGGCATCTGGTAATGTTGACTTTTTTGGGGGGTGGGAGTTCACCAACTTGTTCCAGAGAAGATTGTAGAGTGTAGTAGTGTCTCTTTGCAAATTTAATAGCCTAATTTAAATAACACTGGAGACGAGAAGAGCTATTCACATTTGCCAAATGGCAGTTCTTTGGGATTTAAAGGTA
>JAOUQU010000028.1:2931368-2948325 GCA_028566735.1 Ammoglanis amapaensis
ATATATTATAATTTTTTTTTTTAATTTTTTTCCCCTAAAGCTTTCTTTCTTTCAGCTTAAAACATGGCATAATACATGACCATATATACCAGACCTTGACCTTAAGTTTATGACTGTTCTTTCTTTTGGAAGGATCATAATGCAACAACAATTCAGACTACCAATTTTTACTTTTAGGTTCAAACTCACATGCTATCTGCCAGTTGTAATTTTTTGAAGTTAAATAATGTTTATTAAATAAAAAATTAGTTTCATAGATTTACTTTCCAATGAACCCGGCAGATTATAACATCTCTACATTATAAGTTATCAGTCAATGTAATTTACTCTGCTTTGCTGCTTCACTATTCTTCTGAGACATGGTGATTGGGTTATCGCCGCTTGTCTGTGGACGTCATGAAAAAGGTTTATTACACTTTTAGTAAATGTTTGCATGCCAGATGCTGCTTCTGTCTGGCTATATAACCCAACCACCACCATAGAAAACAAACAGAAGACAAGAAAACCATGATAATCATTGAGGGCTCTGTTTTATTTTATGCTTCTGAAAGCATAAGGTAGGCACAGATAATTAAGAGAACATTTTGTCTGTAAATAAAGAGTAATTATTCCCCTTAAGGGGATGCTGGAAATATGTGATTATTTGTTAATACCTTACCAACATATTTCAATTTTTTATTTTTTATTTTACAAGGCAGTGTTATCCATGATACCGGTTCATTTCAGGGCAACAAACAATATCTGGTCATCTGGTGTAACACCAAATTTAATGTATATAAATTTAATTGAAAACACCATATAGTTCAATAGGTTACACATATTTTTAAATAACAGGGGGAAAACATACATTGTCGAACAATCCAGCAATAGCTATCGAAATCATTCGATTTTATTATGAAAATTAAAGGGTCCTGTATATTCTTCTGCTTCGTAGAAATTTACAATTGACTCACCCCCATGTGTCTGTTTAAGTAGGGATGTACTTATATATTTGTGTATTTTAAGTGTGTATATGTTTTTTATTATTTTGTACATCAATAGTATTAAAAAACAGTTAGAAAGTAGGTATCATACAATGTACAGCATTGTACATCATTTTACTAAGTTGATTTTCAAATCTAGATTTTTAAGCATGTGTGGATAGCAAGCATGAAAGTGTTAGATTTATTTATCTGAAACAACAGTTTAACTATATAACGATAACAACGGCAACAATCATCATCTAACAGTAGTACAATTTCTGATACCCACATTATAGATCAACCATTATAGGTTTTTAACCAGAAGGGTGATGGCCTTCTATGGGGTTTCATTCTAAAAAAGAGTATTTGTATTTTACTAAGAAATTGTAATTGTTATATTACTAAGATGTTAACAAATCCATGATGTTACGATTTAGAAATATGCAGTTAGAATACAGGATATTACATGTCATGTCATATATATCACTTTTATACGGTGTGTTGCCTACTTGATAGTTTGGCGAATTGATTCATAATTAGAGTTGCCTAATACAAAAGTGTAAATTAAAATAACCTCATTGTGGATTAATCAAATTGAAATCTCTTAAAACATGGGCTGAAAGAGTTCAAGAATTTGTTTATTTGTTTATTGAGCACTACGTTTTATATTATAATACATGCAGATAGATAGACATAAAACATACATAAAACAACAATTATAGACATAAAAGACATAGATAGACAGATAGACAGATAGAACATAAAAACGAGAAATAGATTGCGCAGCTTTGCGCACTTATTGCGCCGCACAGACGTTCAGCAACACATTTGCGCCGCGGCCCCTGTAGACTACAGTAGGGCCTGTACAGCGCGCTGTGTGTTCCTGTATGAACAGATATCGCGAGAGGATCGGCAGGAGTGAGCTGCAGGCTGAGGGAGGGAGAGACGGACGAGAAGGTAAGCGGAGGAGGCTGCATCATGGCGGACAGAGACAGTGGTAGCGAGCACGGTGGTTTCGCGACGGGCCCCGGTGGCAGTAGCGGTGGCTCGATGCACCCAGGGCCGATGGGAGCCGCGTCGCGCCTGCAGCACGACACCGAGGAGCTGGCGTCTAAGCGCGTGGACATACAAAACAAGCGCTTCTACCTGGACGTTAAGCAAAACGCTAAAGGCCGCTTTCTGAAGATCGCCGAGGTCGGGGCCGCAGGAAACAAGAGCCGCCTGACCCTGTCTATGTCGGTAGCCGTGGAGTTCCGAGACTACCTGGGCGACTTTATTGAACATTACGCGCAGCTGGGACCGAGCCACCCGGAGACGGTGCAAGACGAGCCTCGACGCGCGCTCAAGAGCGAATTCCTGGTGCGCGAAAATCGCAAGTACTACATGGACCTGAAGGAGAACCAAAGGGGCCGGTTTTTGAGGATCAGACAGACCGTGAATCGGGGCCCAGGCTTGGGTACGGCGCAAGGCCAGACAATCGCGCTACCGGCGCAGGGGCTCATCGAGTTCCGCGACGCTTTGGCCAAGCTGATCGACGATTACGGCATGGACGAAGAGCCGGCCGAGCTACCCGAAGGCTCGTCGCTGAGCGTCGACAACAAGCGCTTCTTTTTCGACGTGGGTTCCAACAAGTACGGCGTGTTCATGCGCGTCAGCGAGGTGAAGCCAACCTACCGCAACTCCATCACCGTGCCGTGCAAAGTGTGGTCCAAGTTCGGCGCGACCTTCTGCAAATACGCAGACGAGATGAAGAAGATCCAGGAGAGGAGCAGGGAAAGGAGGGCACGGGAGCTCTTACCGGAGGGCCTGCACGGAGACGACGGGGATGAGGATTAACCGAGCCCGCTGTTGACTTTGGTTCATGAAGAAGGACCACGTTATATCAAAAGTTACTGTAAAACGAAGGGAATTGCCCCCCTCCCCATCCACTCTACCCGCACAGATTTGCAGTTGCATCGATGTCTTCGTCCATCGGCCGGTTCTTCAACACTTTACTCATCCACGTTAACAGTAAGCCGCTGCTATTGATAACCCGATCCACTGAACTGACCTGTTTCCGAGACTGATGTCCAGAATCGGAGTGTCTATCTATTCGCCCATGCGTTTTTGTACACGTCTAAGCTATTATGATACTCCTCCAAAGTGCAGATTGAATAGAAACACGGGGAACGTGGGGGGTTAAAAGCTAAATCTGAGATTTGTTTCTCTCAGATGTTTCCAGCACACAAAGCTACTGTATTATGTGGGAATAAGATGTGAATCAAAATGTTATCCTAAAAAGGTATCCTGCGTTTAAAGGTACATTGGAGATGGAGTGCTGTTTTTATTGACATGCACTGCGCACAGTCCCATCTGCTGAACTGAAGCCAATCCCTCTCTCCTCTTCCCTCTCCCCCGCCTGACCTGAGGCATTAAAACCAATTCCACTCACTGCCTTCGAGATGCAGTGGGAGCAGAGGTAGTTTGTGTAGCTCATCATGCAACATTTTTGCTTCTTCTATCAGATTGACAGAGGACAGTTAGAGCGCAGTTATTTCTTGGCTATAAAGACTGGGAAACCTTTTTACTTAACTTAAGGTCACAGTACTCCCGGATCACTCGCTTAGGACGGGTCCGACCTGTTTTGACTCGTCAAGTTAAATACACAAAAATCAGTTCAACTATAACAGTATGAAACATTTTTGATCGTCAACAGAACAGCGGTATATTTTCAGAAATTCATTTTCAAATAGTTTTCACAGACTCTGAAAGAAACTGCCTGTGAGAATAAGCGTATAACATAAAAACAAAGTAATTCCATTTAAAAGACGCCCTGCCGGTAACTGGTGTCTTGTTCGGGGTGTACAGTATTTTCCATTTAGCTAAGCTCTGTAAACACTGGTCCCGAACAAGTCATTGAAGATAAATAATGCACCGGAATATCGTGACCTTAATCTTATTTCGATTAAATATCTCAAACCTATTGCACCATGCACAGCAAAATTCCCGGCGTTTAACCCACAGCCTGTCCGAAGCTCATCACAAATGGGCAGGGTGGTAATCCTGGCTGATTTTGCTGTGTGCCCACTGCCATATGGGCACGTTTTATTCAAGTGCTAACTTAGAAATACAAATTTATGATTTTGTGAATCAGATGTATTTAGATTCTTATTGAAAAACACCCACGTTTTCTGTGGGCATTTCTTTTTTTCCTTTTTGGGGGGTGGTAGGGGTATTGAAAAAGGAGCTGTTCCACTAGTGTGAGCATGCGCAGAGGCGTGGGTTGCTGCGCCGAGCGTCCTCTTCAACGTCCAAAACCAACCTGGTGCCTTAATGCTCTCCACACGTTTACATGCTTTTGGTGTAACACACTTTCAGTCGCTGTTTGTCTTGCTTTGTGTTTGAGTCAAGATCATTAAGTGTCGCTGTGCCACTTTGTGGTGCTTCTACAGGACTTTTTATTAAGCCAAATCTTAAAGAGGCTCACGGGTTTCTCTCCACTCTGTGCCGATCTGGAAAACAAAGATAAAGATCAAACATCGGTGATGTAAACTTAGTCGTAGTCTTACAGAGGTTTTTGCCCCTCGGGCTCCTTCTCAAAAGGATAAGGCTGCATTCACAGATAATGTGGCAACTGTCATAATGCTCAACAATACTCTTTTAGGAAGCGTACATAAAAGGCCTAATCGCAAGTGCCAGTTTTCTGTTCACAGCCTATATCAGTGAGTAAGTGTTAAGAAAGTAAACCACCGTTTATTATTTATCTGGAACATACTTGTACCAGAAAGCATTCTTATTTCTTTTCTTATATTAAGTATACATGCATTACTTAATATAAGTAGTGAAATTAGACCTAGACTAAGGCGGTAAATATATATAATGGTCATATATTAAAATCTAAATATTTTATGTCAGAATTTATCATGGATTTATCATGGAAATCCTACGTTTGCAACATTAGATCGGATTTCTAACTTCAATTGCAAATTAAATCCAGTAATTTCTTGCTCATTGACGTTTTAGCCAAGTAGACGGTTAAGGAAAATAAGGTTAAACTATCTAGATCTATTAAGTTTACAAATCATTTCCATCCAAAAATGTGCTCACAAGAAAATATTGTTGAAAGCTATTTTCTGACAACCACACAATTTTTTATGAATGCAACCTTACATTTTCAAACGTGGAAAGTTTGGGATTGCTGTTCATGGCTCCAGCCCTGCATTTTGCGCTTCAGACCGGTGTTTGAAGGGCCAAGGCGAAAGCCTGTATGTTTTTGTATGGTGCTATTAATCCACACTCATTTGGATGTTATCACTTTCCTCCCCAGTCATGCCACAAATTATCGTTCCGTTGACAAATTTGCTAGCAAAAAGCGCAGCATTGACTTTCACCATCATGTGCAATATTGTTAGTTATGTGCCAAGGCTGGCATTTTGTTTTTGTGTATATATATATATATATATATATATATATCGTATCCTCTCCGGTCTAAATAGGTGTAATCGCATGAGGCTGATCTACTTGTCATTGGCCAACATAACAACTATGTCAAACTGTTCACGTGCTGCTCTGTTGACCCTACGTACGATTAAGACTAGTGGAGAACGCAAGCATTGCGGATTGCTTAGCAAATTGTGTCATGTGATACAAACAAATGGCTCAGTATAGAGCTTCTCAACTGGGCATGCTGTAAAGTTGCTAAGTTTTTCATTTAGCCGTTTAAATGCACAAAGCCCTATGTATGTTGTGTTTAATATTTGCTTTAGAAGAATTCTATATCAATAATGTTATTAAAGATATTATAAAGATAGTCTATTATATTGAATAGGACAGCCACTGTTGCACAGGCATGAGAAATCTATTTAATTATATTATAAATTACCTAAATATCGCTCATATTTGATAGCTGGAATAGTAGTTGGATAGTAGCAGTCGAGTCTCTTATGGTACAGTCACACTGCGGCAATGTCTTGTTTTCTCACATCTCAAATTAATACTAAAAGCACTTGCTTAGTTTGATTATAGATTACCAGCATGATCGGGTTGTGTGCTGTATATAGCTGTACATCGTTACGTTTAGACCGGCAGCAACAAAGCAATCGTCTGGCTTCAATTTTTAATTGTGGGAACTTGTACTTACAGTGAGCGCTAGCAACATGGGTGAAGTCAGCGACACTAAAAAACTAAAAACATGATCAGTGGAAAAATTGCCAGTCTGATCTTAGATTAATATCGTGGTCTATTGTGGTGTTTTAATTGGTGCATTAAAGTCATGAAGAAACTTTTGTGATCATTTGTATAAGGCTGTTATTTTATAAAAATGAGTGGATGTATTTACTGTATAACAATATATCTTCTCACTTGAATAATAGCTGTTCAGTGTGAAAATATTTCCAACCTCTGACAAAAATATTTACTTTCAGGTGAGCAATCATTTACTGTCAATTTTCTTATTGTTTAAAAAGTCATCTTGCAGTAACTGTCACTTCACTGCAATGTGTATGTACCATAAGCAGGACTAGTTTTCCACACTAAAGCTTGTAATGAAAAACTGCCGATCATCAGCTTGGCTTATTTCTTTAGCACGCTAAGGATATGAGCCTGTAGAAGTAAGAGAAAGCAGATATACGTGTTCATTTTTTTAAGGTTGTCCATATGGACAGCCATTCTAAGCACTTTTTCTCTTTTCCCTACCTTCCAGCATAACCTCAGTTAAAGTTGGCATAGATCTTACCTCCTTGAAATGTGAGCCTTGCTTCCCAGTGCATACTTTTTACACCTGCTTTATTTTAAGCTAGTTTTCTTAACAACAGCTAATCTTTTCCTAAAACTGCCCCATTACAAAACGGTTTAACTTTGCCCCAAATGTAACAACTTGACTAGTTTAGTTAAGCTGCTTGTTTCAAGCTAGAAATCGATTATATTCGGAATGGGAACATCTCTAACAAAATGTTCTCACTTTTAAAGATTCAAAAAAATGTAGGCTTCAATTGCAAGAGTATTCTGGGTATCCGTTTATAGCGTACCATAAACCATGTCTAGAATCCAACAAGGGCTTTTATTCCAAACTGCATACACAATCACTCTAGTGTACCCTGTAAACACAAACACTTGTAGTCTAAAAATAGAGGCAGCTCATTTTGCCAAATTTGCTTGGTCTAAAAGCCATACAAGCACACTAGCACACCAGAGCAGACATATTGAATAAGCTCAACCAACATGAAAAATGATTGGCTGTTGTTTAGTAATTGAGGCTGTCCCTACCACACAGGGATTCCTTAATATGCAATTTTGACCTCTGCGGCAGCACTATGTTTTGTCCCTGTACACAAAGATGATCCACACGTGAATAACTTGCAGTCAAACAATGTCTATGGAAAAGTCTGTGTTCTTATGGAAGGATAATATCTTCTTATGTGTAACTGCACAAGGGGAAACTTTATAAGTCAAACGCACTTCCTTACATTCAGAAAGTCATGGTATGAACTTAAGTACGAGTCCAGACCTTGTGCAATCTCATTCAAGTTTTACATTTCAATTAGCTTGATTCAATGTCATGTTTAATATCATGTATACATGAAAGCCCGTTTGTATACAAGCCAGTTTGACTGTTGGATCATTTAACAACTGGCTCGATATGTGTTATCTTTCAGTAATTAAGCAAATTTCCTTTTTTTGTTAAGTTACCCTTGCCTAAAAACATAAACATATTCTTAGAATAACAATTACTTTTTATTATTATTATTGTATAAAGGTAGACGATATTGCATAGATAAAGCTTAATATAGTGTTCTGCTCTTTTAAAATAGCCAAATGACTGTTTTCCGTAAGGGTTAGTATTGGGGTGCTGGGCTTGCAATCTTGCACATTTCTCCAACTTCACTCGCATAATATCCGACCTTGTTGTTTCAAATTCGGAGCGGAATTCAGTTGTTCTGAACACAATTTACAGATTCAACAAATTCCAGATTATTTTGCACTTCTATGTCTCTCTTAATCAATGGCACATACTTGTGCAAGAGACGTAACCGTTTTAAAGGTGCTATTAAGTACTAAACGGCTCTGATCTAGCCGACTGCCTGTACCGCTGGCAGTTTTTCACCAGGAGTGTCCGTCGCAACGTTTTTGTTCTTACATTCTTCACACCAGCAAAGTTCTGGCTTTGCTTCCAGTCCACAGAGCAGTATTTGCTAAAATATACAAGCACTGTGGAAAATATTGAAACAAATGTGGCACTTGCAATTGTAAATTATGAATAGTGTTCCTCTGTGCATTGTATGGACAAAAGTATTGGGACGGCCCATATAATGATTGAATTCATGTATTTTAGCTAAATGGTTACAAACCAACAATAGGCACGACTGATGTATGTTCTGATGTAGTAAAACTATCGCTTTTGAAGTGTCTTGGTCAGGGATCCAAATCCAATACTTTTAACCATACAATGTACATGTTGGGGAATCTTAACTATTTTTTTGTAATCTTTTGTTGGTGTTGCTTTTTTTGTCAGTTTTATTTTTGTGTTTGTATGTGTGTGTGTGTGTGTGTGTGTGTGTGTCCGTTGAGCTTCACATAACCAGTAAAACATACGAGTAAGCAAAATTGTGTGTGTGTGAAGATACAATGTACCCTTCTTCAAACAACAGCCAGTTACAGTCATATGCTATTTTTCATCGTACAGCTCTGATGAGCTCTAGGCTTTGACCAGACCAGCTTCGTTTGTACATGTTTGCATATTTCTTGTATGATATTGTTAGTGTTAGGATTTAGGTTTAATGCATAAAGAGAATCTTTTTGGGTTTGAAGTGCAAAGTGAATGTTTGGACAAAAATGTGTAGTTGAAAAATACTTACTTTAAATACTGGTTAAATGGTATAAATAAAAGGAGGATATCGACGGCATACCTTCATGTTCCATCTCTGTTTTATACCCTACGAAATGTGTTGTATTATATGAAAATTAAATATATGACCTGTGATGTGTGTGTGTGTGTGTATATATATGGTTTGTTATATATGATGCTCATATATATGTGTATATATATGAGCATGTTGCTGTTTTTCTTTGTATTTTATAATTACAGAAAGCATTGAATCAAATGATGGATAAATACTTGCACTTTAAATATATTAAGGAAAATAAAAAGTCTGCATATTATTTTTGATAGATCTCACATTCAGAAATAGTATAAAATATCTTTCCAGGCTTTGTGACTATCGCTGTTGGGCAGAGATGTATCATGTCCTTCTGCTTATTGAAGTCTATTTTGTCAGTGTAACAGAAGGTTTACTCGAGTCAATTGCATGATGAAATAGTAGTGCACCAACTGTTCTTTTATTTGGTTGGTTTAAAATGTCTAATGAAAAAAAACTGTGACTATTGCTCATGTATGTACTCATGGTGAATTCCAGTCAGCCATTTTAGGATATATATAAATCTTTTTTTTTTGCTTTTCTTTAAACACAAAAATGGTGCTTACATTGGCTTTTTACACAAAGTACCTGTCATATAATTTTTTATTATTACCATGCCATCCTCCTCTGTATCCTGTACCCATTAATTTAATGTTTGTGTGTTCTCACAAAAATTCGTTTTCTGGTAACCAGTGCATTTTGTACAGGTACGGACTTTGTTCATGAGTTAAAATCCTGATTTCCTTTTCGGTTCCTTTTTTTTTGTCTGAAAATGACTAATTGCAATAAATGCTCCATTTCCCCTGGTATTCACTTGTTGTCTGACTGGTTACTTTGACTCTGGAATTGTTTACATGATTAGAATATTAGATATATTATTCTAGGATAATTCATATTATAGGATGATTGCATTGTTTTGGGGATTACACTGGCAGCCAACTTAACCATTACATTTAGCCAAACATTTATGATATGAGTGTAAATATCTAAAACATTATCTATGTAAAATAAAGTAAATGCTATGCAACAAATGAAATCCAGTATAACTATATAATCTGTCCAATAACTCACTTTTTTCTAACTTCAATCCCCCTGAAAAACTTAGAAACTATTTGAATTGTCACTTGCAGGTAAGCCACACAAGCTCCATAGGCACTAACACTTCCATAGGCACTTTAAAGGGGACATATTATGCAAAATTCACTTGTGCATGTTTCTGTATTTCCATGTGAATCTCTACTGCTCTAGGAAACACTGCATCCATCAAAACATCCATCAGTTTTCTGTAAAATATTAAAAATACATTTTACATTGAGTTTTTGTGGTGTAATGACTACCTCATCTACTTGTACTTCTACTGCACTAGTACAGAACTTATGTACTTCTGCCACCTTTGCTAAGAATAAAATGTTTACATACAGAATTATGCCCTCTATTGGGAAAAACAAAGAGCTGTCCAATGTACTGATATAGAACCTCCACCCACCCATCCACATAACGATTGTGATTGTGTTTCAACTGAAGAGCTGTGAAATTGTGTGTCGTTTTTAAGTTAGATTGGCGAACTCATGTTGGCTATGTTACTAGAAATGCTTCAGACCCACTGCATCCCTGATCAGGATAAAGCATTTTTATAATTGTCAGAAATAACTGTTAGCCTATCTATACACATAAATTAATAAGGATTATGTTTATACAGACTAACCGTTTTCTTTATCTATTTCCCCCTAGAGTTGATGATACTGTTCATTAGGAAATAAAAAGGTAGCAATGATTTAAAAATTGTAAACTTGAATGACTAAACTATGTCAAAGGGAAGGACTGCAATGAACAGATGCCCAGTCCAGTGGATTCCTGCCTTGCATGTAGTGTTTCCAAATGGAGCAAGACTTCTCTAAATAAACATTGTTGATAAGAATAAGATAAGGTAAAAAAAATCCATCAAGGCAGAAGAAATTATAAAAAATCATTTATTACAACAATTTCTCGTAGTCTACCCTAAACATTGGGGAAAATCCTTGTTAGCACAACAGCCGAAGCGACAAGTAAGTGAGGTTAAGAAAGCAGTTACTAATGTAGAAAATTTTCAGATTTTATGTTCATTTATATATACCATAGCGGTGCAAGAGCTACAAGCCCATTCTCACTTTTAATGTCATCATGCATCAAGACTGCTCTAGAAAAATCTACCTGCATTTGCTGAAACACAAAGTCTCAATCATATCGATGGCTGGAAATACAACAAGAGCTGATGTAAAGAGCCTAAACAGTAGTCATAAGTTCCTTAACAGGTCAATAGTTCCTTTCTCAGGTCTTCAGTACGATATGAACACTTGTATCACAGCTATACCTTGTATCACCGTGTCCTCTATGCTATAGTGTGAAATGTAGGTATACAGGAAATTTGCAGTCCTGCTGCTTTTTCATTTTCAATATTTTCAAGATGGAATATTATGGGAAAGATGGCAACTCCTGTTCCTTATATACTTACAATTAGATCCAACTGTCACACTTTATTACTGCCTTAAAGATACACTCCAGCAATGTAAACCTTAAATATACACAACCCTAAACATACAACACACTACATATATACAGGTATACATACACTTGTTAGGAAAATCTATGTCATGGCAGTAAGTTCATCGGTTGTTTTCTGGATAAGTAAAGTACAAGTGTTGTTAGTAAGAAAGAAAAAAGGATTGAAGGATGAAAAGAAGGGGAAAGTGGGAGGGAAAGAAATGTTTATAGTGCCTTTTAAGAACCCAGTGATGTTTAAAGAGGAAGGAGGAAGCAAATGTAAAAATAGTGCACATAAAGGACAAAGAAAAGGGAGGGTAAAGGTGAAGAAAAAGGAAGATGATTAAAGAAAGGCAGAAATGAGAGAAAGAAGGAACTGATAATGAAAGGAAGGACAAATAAACGGATACATTTTTCAATTATGATTTTTTCTCAATAGAAAAACAATAAGCGTTATATTAATTTTTAAAACTGTCATGACATACAATCTTTACCTCAAATAAATACGATCACCCCAGACCCCCTAGCCATTCAAAGTTCCCAGTTCTGAGAAAAAGAAAAACTGCAGTTGATGTTCGGTGGGCCAATGTACACACAGATATCACAAATATCACAGTTCAGGGAATCCACAGAATTGAAAATGGATCCTGGTTCTCATCTGCATTAGTGTGCTTATGACATAGCATTTGGATTAAAGTGTAAGAAAACCCCTATTATGTATTGAATATTACCCCAGATATGAACTAAACTATTTTTACTTTCATACACTGATCAGGCATAACATTATGACCACCCATTAATGTAATATATATGTAATATAATCAATACCTCTCTTCTGCATGAGTATGGTTATGATATAATATTTGGATTAAAACGTGTGAAGACCCAGTACATAAAATACAATAGAAAAAAATAAAAAATACATTGACCCACAAAAAACTCTGACCTTAACTTCTAAACATCTATGTGATGGAAAATAAGAAAATCAATAACCTTTCAGCAATCTGTATCAATGCTTGCTTACATTTGCATTATTGAAATAAGATGTTAAACAAACTTATGATCAGGCACACACTTTTAAAATATGTTGATATAAAGTTCAGCAAAGTCTACCAGAGGTCATGTCAAATATAATCTTTCCTAAGAGAAATATAAAGCCAACCTCCACATCTTTTACAGCTGCAGCTTATGCAATATAATTACGCAGCGCAGTTGGCAGAAGGCACAATCCACCAGAAAAAAAATGTATAATTATCTACAGACACTGTAATTATTAAAAAACTAATGCAAAAAGTACAAAACAGTCTCCTATCTTCTTTTGGATCTCACTATTACACGGTGGAATACATCACAGGGCAAATACTAACGCTAAACACCACATTATAGCCTTTTACATTAATATACTTTAAAAAAAATCAATTTGGAAATGATTTTATTGCCCAGTTACATACAATTAAAGCACTATAGAATCCAATAACCCAACTCAGAATGTCCCACAAGAAAATGACTTTTTTTACTCTCATTTTCACTTTGACATTCACTTGTTTCATGTAAATAACCCAACCAGTGCTGTGATAAAGAGATAATGATAAATGCACATTTTACCAGTCACCTGTTATACCTGGTCAGTGTATTTGCTTTGTTAATCTAATTCTAAGTCTAGACCACCTGAAGAGTATAAGTCCCTGCTGAGTCTAGTTTCCTTTTTCCTGACTTGTCTTACCCTCATTTTTGGATTACGTCTAAGTTAAGTACTGTATGGTGTATGGCAGCAGTGCAGATTTAATATCCCTTCGTTCACATGCAGACTTTATTTAATTCTGCCAATCATTGTGCTGTGTATTTGTGTATGTGCATCTCAATCAGCCTGGCACACCCTAAAAGAAACCATGTCATGTGACTCGCTGTTGGTAAATTGCAAAACAGAGAATGGCCAAAACATCGACCCGCTTTCAATTGAGTTTAAATGCTTTAATTGTTTTCTTTTCTCAGTACGGGGAACTTTCATATTCCAAATGTGTGTAATCTCAGACATGCTACAGTTGTGCTGAAGAATTCTGGAGAACACACACACACACACACACACACACACACATTCCAATATCTTATTATACTGTTTTCCACCCATACCCTGTCTTCGTATGTTATACATCTGAATGTGAACCTCACACTGGATCATCCATCACTCCCATTAAAAGAACTGTAATTCAATTAATTCAATACAGAATCAAATAATATAAAATGCTTATATCATTACAAGTACCTGAGTCCAAAGCGATGGCTCAGAAAAGTAACTTTACAATAAATAAATATGACATAATAAATAATAGGGATTTTTTTTTATCATACTACAGATAGCTCTTGTGTCTATGAATCTGAACACACAGCTCGGTGTGTGCCAAAGCCCTTAAAACTGCTACCCAGGCTGACACCACAGATCCTAGTAAATACACTAGATGCTACATCTCCCACAAAAGGTCTGTCAGTCAGAAAACCTTTTCAACATACATACTATTAACATACTGACATGGCACCAAAAAAATCACGTGGCCTCATAACAGAAATATGGCATCACGCAATACATTACGCTACCACAATGCAAAATTGAAGGAACAAAATACTGTCCAGAACACACACTGATGTCGATTATCTCTCACTGGCATCAGGAAAGGTGCTTTGTGAGGTTGCAGGTCTGCAGTCCACTTCACTCATCAAAATAACTTCACCTCGTGATCATAGTGCATCTTATTTCCCTAATCAAACAACACATCGGAATGCAGTTTGATGTAAACACACCCTTTAAATCAGTTTTCAGGGCACATTCCCATGAGAAGAATTTTGCGCTGATATTGCTCATAGTGCTCGCCTTGAATGGTTTGGTGGTGGTGGTGATGGTCTACGTTAAACATTTATTCATATATGTAGCTATGTTGAGCTGGATTTTCCTCAATGTTTCATTTTTAAACCTGTCTTGTGAGAATCAGCGTTACGTCAGGTAGCGCAGTGGCCACATGAATGGCGATTGTTCATAAAGGGTGGGCATTAAAGAAGCCAAATGGGTTCTCTTTCTCTCATGATGAGTGAAATGATGAGACTTGCGGGCTAAATGTTGGTACATGCACAGAGATGAGTGTGTATGATTAGGCTGTGTTTATCTGTACAGAGAACTGATTTGTATATGCACTGGTCAAAGTGCTTGTGGGAAAATGCATGCAAATGCTGCCCACACATCTGAGAGGGAGTGGGTAAATCAGAGCCGGGTTCGAGCTTTGTTGGCGAGGAAGCATGATGCAATGAACATTCTAATTATAAAAAATCTAGTTTTGTGTTAAAAGAACAAGACAGGACCACTATACCTAAATTATTACTGCTCATATTTATGTGGTCGTTGTAAAACAATGTTTTGTTCATGTTAATTGGTGTTAATACTGACCTGACCATGTTATATCAAACAGTTTGTCTCACTGTTGGTTTTGAAAAGATCAACTGTGGAAAACTGTGGCAAGGTTCAATTAGGTGAACTTCAAGTGCTTTGGCAAGTAATAATGTACCACAAGACAGTTCCCCTATTGAAAACTGCCAAAATGTAATGATGCCAAATCGGCTTAATTTAAAATAGTTTTGCATAGTTTGTACCCCCTTCGAAATTAAAGAGAGCAGTCTGTCATTTAGAATCAAAAATACTGTATATGTGATTAAATCATGGGTATTGCATCATGGGTAGTGTGTATCATTATATCCCTAACCTCAAGCACAACAAGAGTCCAAAGTGGCACAATTGTGCAAAAGCGTGTTAGTCACTTCTCATGTGAATGAGTCCTCAGTCTAGTCTTGGTCACTTTAAACATCTTATACTATACTTCCTTTCCTTTTTGGCACATTATGAATGTTTACTAGTGTTAAAACTGTTACTGTCATAATAATAATAATAGTAATATTACTTACAAAAATCATAATTTACTATGCATTAAAAGAACATGTTTAATGCTACGTTCAAGTTTCTGTCCTTTCCCAAAATGACCATCCATCGTGACGGTGTCTCAGACACACATGTGGAGTTCCCTGAGATGGTCAGTTGCGGTGTTCTGGGTCGTGTTTGTGAGCGGCTCGGCCGTTTAGTCCGTGAGCAGTACTGATGGAGGGACTGGACTTGGTTTTGCGTAAAAGGCTGTCTTTAACGTCTCCACTAAACACGCTGGCCTCGATTTTATCCAGGTCATCACTCCCCACTCGCAGTTTGGCTTGTAGAAGATGGATGTACGTCTCATAGCGGCTTTTCTACAAGAACAATGAAAAGGTTATATAAAATAAATACAATTTTAAGGCCATGTAAAGAAGTCAGTCACCATGATTTTAGAAGAGCTTTTGAAAGATTCAGGGACAAAATGTCAGTGACAGCTCCCACTCAAAGGTACAGGAGTAAAATAATCGACACTAACAGTAGAGTTTGAATCGGCACAGAAAAGGCTAACAGACAGCCACACAATTGTGTCTGTAAGGTATATATGATGCATGGATTTGGCACTTAAATTGGATTGCAGTGCTTTAGCGTGTTGCTAACCTCATATGTAAGGTAATGCTCTTTGATCCGATACTCTTCAGTCTCTTTGCTCTTGGGCGTGAGTTCTGGTGGATTCCTCTTGTGTTCTTCTACCTCTAGAGAGATCTGTTTCAACTTGCTTTCATGACATTTCAGTTGTTCCTCCTGCACCAGAGCATAATAAAAATCAACTACATGGTTCAGTCAGCCACACAGTCCATGTTTGACACGAACTCGATAATAATGACACAATAAAGTAAGATGTAAATAAACAAATCATTGTTTGTGACATTTTGACTCACTTTACCGGATGCCAATCATTTTAAATTGTTATATTTAAAAGCTGGAGTGGATGTACCTGGCTGAGTCTGGTTGTAGAAGATGGAAGCAGTGGTCTGCAAAATTTCTTCATGGAACCGATTGCAGCTGGAAACGCAGGCGCAGAAAACAAAGCCGCAACTAAATTGATCCGGAATATCCATGAAATCATTTCTTCTTCACTCCTGTACAAATAAGAGGCACGGTGACATACAAATCTACTTCATGCATTACCTCCCCCCCCCACACTTAATTATTACTTACTATGGGTAAAATATTGACTAAATACAATGTCTCAATCCTAAAGCTTTCATTGCTATTACATTTCACAACTAGCTTTATTGTTTTCAAGCCCAGGAGAACGCTTAAACACTTATAAGAACAGCATTTAGCACACACAAAGCTGTTCTGTAGGCTATATAAGCAAGCTGCACAAGCTATAGAACATAAATTAAATACACGTAGACACGCAAAAACAAGAAAGAGTTTCAATACTTGTTCCTATGTTGTATTATTTAACTGCAACCGCTCTAGCCAAGTCATACACTGCAAACTTTACTGTATAAATAATAAACATATATATATTTACTAGGGCTGACTGCGATTAATCGATTAATCGTTGGTCGACCAAAAAAATTACTAGTCGGTCAAATTCCATTGGTCGATTAGTCGCAGGAAAGAAAAACGCTGCGTCTCGTCAAAGGACTTCTGGGACTTTTAATTTG
>JAOUQU010000028.1:3077161-3088129 GCA_028566735.1 Ammoglanis amapaensis
TAACCAGTTATTTTGTAATTTATTTAGGTTTTTCTAATGTAGTGCCTCTAAATGTACACAACAAGGAAAATAGAGGTTTTAAAACATTATTTTCTGTAATTTATAAGTAATGCATAAATTCGACAAGCCAGCATTCTAAACCTAAGCCTTCATTTGCCAATGGTGCTTATGTACAATTTGTGGCATAAATAAGAGTCACTAAGACTAATTGATATGGGGTTGTACATCCAAACTAATCTAAACTGTGTCAATGTGTACCCACGTTTACCAACTTTTGTTAGTATTTCACATAGGCTTCATCTTTAGGCAAAATCTATTAGAATAAGAGTGTAATAATAAAGTTGAGAATGTTTATTAGGTAACTCCTCTATATTTTATTTTAGCTGTTCTTTTTTTTATTAAAGAACACCATTAAAATGAATGGACCATTGATTCATGAGGGTTCTCAACTGCTACTTTACATTATGCACATGGATCAACATTAAAACAAATTAACATCCAAAAGCCAAATTTTTTAAGGATTTGAAAATTTAGGATTCTAACATTTCATCCTGACAATACATTTTTTCAGTGCTATACCTAAAAACAAATTATCATTGTGTTTACTGTATAGCTTGTCACTTACACCTTTTAAGGTTTATTATTTTGGTTTTTTTGGTTTAATGTTTTTGCCAATGCCTTCACTAGAGCGAATATCGTTAACCTCTATTTCAATGAACAACATTTTTAATGTGACATATTATTAATTCATCTTAACAGAAAGCATGGCAGTGGGTTAGTGGTGCTTTGTTTCTGCTCTGCAACTCTGGAACCCAGCAGTAGGGAGGCCGGATTGTTCAAGTGTTTAATCATTTTAAATGAGAGCAAAATACACTAAATAGCACTGTATGGAACCTGTCAGTGAGGTTACGGTTTCACAACATCCTTGCAGTACATTGCAGTTGGCAAGCAGTTTTGTTTGTAAATTGAAATCAATTTTCCTTTTTTTATATTAAAAGTAATATTAAAATACATTGGCAGTTCTAAGATTATAGCTCCTTAAGTGCAGTTCTTTGCCAGACTGGATGATGAATGAAGATAATAAGTAGGTTAATTATTATATAAATTTGGCAGTGTTTTAAACCCAGTGCAAAATCACTTATCATTTAGGTTCCCAAACTTTTTTTTCTGGCAGGACAGATGCTTGATAATAGTCATGTTAGTAAACATATATAAAATAAGTTTCACAATAAATAAAAATCCACTATTTAAATACAAAGAAATAATAATTAAGTATTTAAGTACAATGAAAACTGGCTGCATACACTTTAAGCAGTCAGGTTTTCTGAAAGAGCATTATATAGACAATCATCTGCTCTAAGATAATAACAGTAGTGCATTGTCATACAGCAACACTACACAGAAATTACACTGCATGTACCGAGTGTTTCTTATCGTATTATAACAGACATGTCTCTTTACCAAAACTAATTAGACAAAAATGTAAAGGAAGTCATTGGAAGGCATTGCTGTTTTGACTTGCTCCCATAAAACCCACAAATGTTACAAGTATTAGTGGAAAATGCAAACACACCTCATCCCACTGTCAAGTGTGTACACTGTGACCTGCAGGGAATGCTTTCTTTTTGTTTTTTGTTTTTTTAAATATATACGAATGTCAATGTCCCACAATTTGTAGAGGCCACAATTGTGCATACAGTATAATATAAGCAACAAGAAAGTATAAACTCTTAACCTGAATGGCAGTGAAATAACCAAACATTGTAGGGTCAGGGATTGTGTTAATCAATAAAAGAACACCAGTACTACTTCATAAAGGCAGTGAAAAGCCTTCCACAGTTTAACAAAATACACACTATCCTCATTATGTAACCACTCCCACCAGCCTGTAGACATGTTATATTGTTTATTACTTTTTAAACATGTCCTGAAGTGGTCCAGGCAAAAATTTCAGCACGGTATCTAAAATGCTTTCTTCGTCTTCATCATCATCATCCCCACAGCCTGCTGGAATGGCCTTTTTGGGGCGAGTAAGCGAGCCCTCACAGGCTTGTTCCATTGCTGCTTTCTCCTCTGCCTCCTTTTCCTCTTTCTTCTTTAGACCATACTGAACAACACGGAATGATTTGTCAATTAAAGAAGTACAAATTTATGTTAAAAATAGGATTTAAATGTGTGAGAAATAGGGATTTTTTTAAACAACTGGAAATTTGTTTCTATTCAGAGCTGCACTGCTTAGCGCATAATTTCAGCAACCAATTCAGATTTATTTTCTAAACTTTTAAATAGAAAATACATTTGTTTTATAAGCTTACTGATTTATTTAATTTATTCAGTAATGTTTACATGAACATTTGAACAAATGTTCACAAATGAATGCATTTTTTATCCCTTGCATGAGTACATGTATACCTTGCCAGACAAACCAAATAAATCTAATGCAGTGCTTAAGTGACGAGCCCAGGCTGCATTCAAAATGCAATTTTCAGTCATTTACTTTTTTGTCTGATATACATTTGTCTTTGTCCTTAACAAGAGGGTTGAGGGCCTTGCTCAAGGGCCCAACAGTGACCGAATATGTCCATGCATATTGATGGGATTGAATTAATAAAAGTTTTTAAAAAAATTAAATTTCCATAAAATTATTAGAATCCCTGCTGTAAAAACTGATGTGTAATTAGTATTGCATAATATCAATATGAAATTAAATACAGATTTTATACTGAGATTATAAGATTTCTGTGAGTACATTTAAAGTTACAGTTCTGTGAGATCAGATTTGGCATGTAAATAGTTAAAGTCTCAGCTTATTAAAGTCTCATCTTACTCTGGTCATTTAGGCAGAACTGAAATCTTACCTTATCTCTGATGCTCTGTCGAACCTTTTCTCTCTCTGCCTCCATGCGAGCATGTTTGGCCTTCCTCTCCTCCTCCTGTTGCTTCAGTGCCTCCTGTCTCTCTTCCTCCTTTTTCTGGGCATCTGGATCTTTTTCTTCCTCTCCGCCTAACATTTTCCCCATGTCTTTGGTGGCCCCTGTAGCGGTAATCAGAAAACATATTTATAGGGATGTAATGACCATGATTTGCGATAATATGTTTATGAAACAATTTTTTTAACAAGAAGATTAAAATGAAGTTTCATTTATTATTATTTAATGTGATCAATTACTCTATTAGTATTTACCTACAAAATAAATGCAGTTTTACTGCATATAAACTATGCAGAATAATGCTGCACATTTTGTTTAAAAAACACAAACTACAGAGAAAAATAAATAATGAAAATACAGAGTACAAATACAAGTATTTTCACATAAATAAATTTGGCTAGAAACGTGGACACTTTGAAACACTGCAATGAAGTCAAGTCAACCTAACAAGGTGAATCACACCAGTGCCATCTTCTGGTTAAAGTGAGAATAATAATAATAATTATTATTATTATTATTATTATTTTTGCATGTTAAGACACATCTGAATCAATTTTAATTGTCTTAGGGTGCATAATTACATTGCCATCTGGTTAGAAATCTTGTGTATTCAAAATAGTTTTTTTATTTTGTTGATTTTTACCTTCAAACAGTTGATGTTATTAATGAACACTGGATGCACAAAACAGTCCTGACTGCATAAATAATAAATAGACAAACACAACTTTGCAAATAATAACAATCTTCATTAATATTGTGTACTAATTTACCGTAACATTGAACAAGTCTATTATTACTATTATACTCGAGGGTCTGCATAGGGACCATAGGGACGTGTCTCATCGAGCAGAATAATGTGAAAACTAGCTTTCGGTTATTACTGATTTATCTTATATTTAGATTTCTTTATTGTATGATTGATTAGGTAAACTGAATCACTGTACCAAATTCAATGTCATTTAACCTGAGCTTTGGTCTTATCGAGGGTAAAGATTCGTTCATTGGTTTAATCAGTTAAAGAATTATTCTCTTTCCTGATTGAAGGAAAATATATAGAATGCAACTTAGTGAACACATTTTTAATTTCATAGAAATCGTATTTATTAGTTTTTTTTATTAGTTATCAAATTTTTATTTTTTTAGGACAAACACGGTAAAAACATTGATTTATATATTCTTAGAATATATAAAATGGCCAGTGAAACAAGTGGATTTGGTCTGGAAGGTCAGATGAGCAGCTGTTTTATTTTTTATTTTAATCATATAATTATAACACTATAATTATGCATTTAAAATCAGTTCTGTTCTCATGCCAGTTGTATTAAAGCAGCTAAATATAATTTTGGAATATGGTAAATGTTTTCACAAAAGACCAAATACCTGTTTCAATGTATCAAAAGATATTTTCACAAAACTGACTTGAAAGTAGGTAGCACAATCATCTCACAATAAGAAGGTTCTGGAATAGATCCACATGTGAGCACGGGTTAATTTTGGGTGATTAAGGTTAGCTGAATTATCCATGAGTGAATGTAAAATTTACAATTTTGTTTTCATTTTAATGCCAATGCAAGTGAGGTAGACAATTAGGTGGTGGTGGTATTGTTCTTACCAAAACTGAGACCAAACCTACACCCTTGACTACACTACACTATTTTTGAAGTAGTTCATGTAAACGTCTGACGTCAGTTCTTGGTTGTACCTTGTAAGTAAACAATTGCTATGTCAAGCACATCTGTTATATCTTTGGTTTGTCACTAATAACCAAAAGCACAGATGGGTTGCAACTAATTTTATAAAACAAGCTCGATTAATAAATTCCAATGATTTGACTTGCTTTGCAGTTGCGTGAAGTAGTAATCCATGTCTTATTAAATCCATTAAACTTATTAAATAAAAATGTCAGTAGTTATATACTGAATGCTACTTTCCAGCCTAACAGATTTATTTTAAGCTTGATCAAATTATTCTTGGTTCTGTGTGAGCGTGTAAAAAAAACTCTCTTCACTTCAGTGCCTTCATGCTTATGTTGCTCTCTGTGAGACATGTAAGCGAAATAGAATTCTTTAGAGCCAAAACAAAAAATGCCAAATAGGACCACTGGTGAGATACATGCTTCTTCTGCCTCATGACCATCTGTTGCACTTGTTGAAAGATACTATCAGTTGTTTTTTTCCAGAATCATGAATACCAATCTTATCTGAAAATACATTTTAATAGTTCTATAATTATTATTATTGTGTTATATTTACCAAACATGAATTATACCAAAGTCAGATTTGTGTGAATATATTTTTAAATATGAATTCATATACTATTTGAATCAGGGGGCCACAGTGGCATAGTGGTTAGCACTGTCGCTACACGGCAATATGTCCTGGGTTTGATTCCCGGAAAAAGCAAACTAGGTATTTCTGCGTGTAGTTTGCATGTTCTCCTCATATCTGTGTGGGCTTTCCACTTACAGTTAGATCAATTAGAGGTACTAAAACGCTGTCCTGTGTGTGTGCTTGTCTCAGTACCCTGCAAAAGACTGATTACCTGTTCAGGTGTTGAGTGTATTCACCCAGTGTGTGTCCCACTGTGACCTTAAATATGATTAAGTAGTGGCAAAACTAAATAATGGATGGACGTTTTAATCATTTTTTGCTTTATGTTTTACACTTTGAGTACAATTATGAAATGTATGTTTTTAGACTGTAGATGGAAGCATACACAAGAAGAATATGCAAAGTGCTACCGACCAAACCACTTTACTGTTTCAGCATTTCACAGATGTCTTTATCCAAAGCAACTAACAATTACAATGTAACACCATTTTAGATAAATTGAGGGTTAAGGGCCTTGCTCGGGAGCCCAACAGTGGAAACCTACACATCTCTAGGTGTGTACCTTAACCACTGCGTTAGCCAATCCATCTTAAGTGGTTGTTTGCAGTCTAAACTTGAGGAATCAGAATTCTTTTTTTCACATAACCCCTTAGTAGTCTGAACTGGTGTACTAAAAGAAAGAATGATAAAGCAAAGATATTTTTCCATAAAAATATTTATTTAACCTGTGTGTTGGTATTAATATGTGATGTTAAATATCTTTTGAAAATATTTTTGAGTTGATATATTCATGCTGTTTATAGCAAATCCTCTTTAAGCATAATTTTATGCATTGCTTATTAATGCGGGCTGAATTCTCTGGAAGATTTGATGAATTCTGCCAGTTGTGTAATCACACGGTCTGAGGACAGCCACAGGCAAGCATTTACCTCCTACACCAGTCAACAACTCTTACTGAAAGTTTCAGTAAATCCTAAGAACCACGAAACTTCAACCTGAAGTGAGATCTACTATTACAGTGGCATCTACATTATACCTTATCCAGTTTTCCCTTTCCAAGATAATTACTCTTGTGTTTGCCCAGTGGGTCATTGGTTTTAAAGTTTACTTAATTTTTACCTATATGGAATTGTGAATAAAACAGCAGTGTCTTAGGTTTCAAAATAAATATGAAAAAAGCTCAATAAATGGAGCTAGCTTATGAGGAGTGACTGAGTAAGCTGCTTAATTAACTATTGTGTAGTGTCTTTGTCCCTATGCTTTGTGTCTCTGTGTGTTTGTGTGCTTTATGTGTGTGCCAGTAAGGGTTAGGGGAAGTTAAAATTTCTGCTATATGCTTTGACCTTCTACAGTCTAAACTAGACAGTGAAAGGTCTCCGTCCTTTAGACCTTTAGCCCTGCATATCTAAGCGTTTGAGAGAAAAGCATTTCCATTATTATTTGTATTATTATTAAGCGTCCTCAAAATGCAGTAATGCATATTTGTGTATAATTTACTATTGCACTATCAAATGCATTTATTACAATGAATTATTCAATCAGCCAGCATTAATAAGCAATGTATAAAATATACAGAAACTGGATTGATCATTAACAGCATGAATCTATTAACTCAAACACATTTAAATGAAATGTAACACCCCCTACTAACACCAAATGTCCTAACAAAATAATTCATTGATTTAAAAATAAAGTGATTGATTTATATGAATAATTAGTATTCATTCATTTATTTTACAGAAAATTGCAAAGAATTTCTAAACTGGGATTTCTGAGAACAAAGACAAAACAATATGACGTATATTTATACAATACATCCATGCATCAAGACAGTAGTTAAAGTACTACAAAATAACCACATTTAAACATTTTTATGAATTATTTTATGTATGAATGTATGAATGACATCTATGAAACTTTTTTGACATTTAATTCCAGTTCTGCCCGTTAATGATGTATTTTACGAAAAACTTAATCCAATACCAAATACAATTAAAAAAGTAACTCAAATGTGGTTAAACATTTTACTCAAATACAGTAAAATTAGCACATTTAAATTGTTACTTTCCACTTCAGATAGGGCTGATTATGGTTCCCTCAAGTAGAACATAGTTCCCATAAATATATCTTTTATGAAAGAAGCATATTTTTATAGATTCTGAAAGATTTTTATAGATTAGTGTTGTGCAAGTGGAATCCACACACCTGCAAGAATAGAGATCGATCAACTGTGCAGCTGTGTTGAAGGTAAATAAATGCTGTGGCTAACTAGACGCTGATAACACAATGATAACTTAGTCACAGCTCTGGCCATCTGTGACTAACCAGCTCTTGGGAAAAAGGAAAGAAACATGAGTGGAACCCTGACCCCGCCAACTGGTCCTCAATGTGGATTTGATTTAGATTTACCAATGGAAGCTACTTCAGGAGACAGTTCTATTTTTAAGACCTAAAATGCAGCAATACTGAAATGAGTTTTCAGATAGCTGAAGAATACTAAGACTGAATGATAGAAAAAGACTGGACTGGACCTTTTCATGAAATCTTACATTACAGGTTTAGAGAAATGCAAGTGTGTCTGAATGGATGAGCACATGCTTAGTAGGTGAAGATGATTGGCTATGAGAAATGACATTGATCAAACATTTGTTTCTTAATGTCTCCTATGATGGGTAAAATGGCGAAACATTCGATTTAAAAGCATTAATTCAACAGACGAGCATATTATAACAACACAAATTGCTGTTTCGGTTCTTTTTTGCAACACACTCACCTTGTATGAACAACAAATCTTTGTTCAAGTAGGCACCAAGTATGCTAGATGGTCGAGCTGACATTTGAAATGAGTTGAAAATATCAGCTCTGTTGTTCTAACTTGTTTTAACTCCTGCACCACTTAAGTGCATTAAACAATTATTTCTGCATTATACATTTGGTATAAAAGGTGGATTATAGCGGTGTCTGATGAGTTTCATATAAAAGACTCATTTAAACCTTTATATGGCGGCACGGTGGCTGAGTGGTTCAGCACTGTCGCCTCACAAGAAGTCCCGGGTTCGATCCCCGGGTCGGGCTGTGGACTTGCTGTGCAAAGTTTGCATGTTCTCCCCGTGTCAGCGTGGGTTTCCTCCGGGTATTCCGGTTTCCTCCCACAGTCCAAAAACATGCACTAAACATGCACTAGGTAGATCTGAAATGTGTAAATTGTCCAGTAGTCTCACACAAGATCCCTGTAGAGATACAGGGTTGGGGAAAGACCTGGCAACGTAAAATTGCCGAGATACTCTGGGGATCGGTAACGGTCCACAGAGTAACCCCGGGTCGAAGTCGACTGAAGGGTAAAATAGATAGAGAAACCTTTATACATTAACATATATTATTATCTACTGAATACAAATGGCTGAATGTTAAAATTCTATATACAGTACTTATGAATAATTTGGCCAGGATGTGGAATGTTGAATGACTAGATATAATGACTAGCTCTGAATAATTTATTATCTTCATGGATAAATCATAGGAGACTACAAATAGGGTAACCGTATTATACACATATTCTTAAAGAAACAGACACATTAAACATGATTATAAAGGTTAATGATTTGTAAGGGTACCTAATTTGGTGTGGAAATCACACATCAATTCTGGAAGGCTGAGGCAGGTTGAAATAAATCTAATACAAGTAAGTATACAAGCTATTTGTTGTACAGTACATGTGTATGAAAATGTGAAACGTACTTTATAAATCCTTCTAAAAGCGTAGTCACTTTTAATGCGCTGCATTGCTGATAACATTGTCCCTACATGGCACAGACCGAATCTTTTAATAGGCATGTTTCTCTTCAGCACACAGTAGGGAACTAGTGAGCCTAGAAAGGATAATGGATATATCAAATTACTGCCCTGTTTTTAAAGAAAGCGCGCTGCTATGTGCTGAAGGAAAGCTGACTATCAAAGCCAAAGTGAATGCAACTCTGAGTCTGAATCTGATAAAAATCATAACAAAAACAGCACAGCCACGATACGCACAACTGCTAGGGTTAGTGAGAATAATGGAAAACACTAGCTCTCATTCAGATTTACAGTTTTGGCGAGGTAATGTAATCTGAGACACAACACATAAAAGGTCACAATGGCTCCTGAGCGTCTGGCACATCTGGTCCATTGAGGCAACCGGTAGGAGGGAAACACATTATCTGTTGTCGTTTACTTGATGAAACCAATCCTAGAAATCGATTCGAGGACTCATTGACCTTTGAACAAACCTGTCCACTCAAATGTAAAAATCCATAGCTCATACATATAAACAGACATGACTCTCCTTCCACTAATTCTTACCGATTTGTTTACACACGAACCGAACATTGCTTTTGAGATCATTATTAAGTTGTGCACAATGTGTACACATATCATGGGCTGCTATATTATTTTTGTGCTTGTAAACTGTACCCAGAGTAACATGTCCAGCATGGACAACAGCTAGACTTCCTGGAAGGTCTTAGTTTAATAAGGTTCAAATTGTTTATCGAATGCATCTGACTTGCTAAGAGCAAATATACCAAAGACATGCCACATCGTCTTACTGACTAAAAAATCACATCGACCCCTGGAAAGACTATTAACATGTATGGGTGTACATGATCTGTAAAGATGGATACCATTATTGGTTGAAAGTGCCCTCCACGTGAATACATTAGACCAAAAAAAGCATAAATCATAAATCACATATATACCAAAAGTAGAATAGTCATTATAATGTTTACCACATCAATTATGTGGTCTGATTTAAATGTAAAGTAATTTATCATCTAAAGGACTGACATTAAACCTGGTGGAGTTTAATCGGCTAAATTGGATTCAGTTCAATAAACCAGTTGACTGATTAACCAAGGGAGTAATTGCTCTTAAGGCTGTTATCGTTAGCAAAAATATTACACTTACCCCCTAGTGCTTGCTTCATAACAAAATCCATGATGAAATCTGATATGTAGTCTTCTTTAATGTTAAAGAGAACCGTGCATGTAGTCTGTTGTCTGTAGCTCCGGTAGTGTCAAGACACTACAGTATGTTTAATCTTGTACTTGATAACAATTCTTTGATGGGAATGATGTCTGTTAGGGGGAAAAATGTAAAAAAAAACATGGTCAATAGAGGACACACAATTCAATAACATCTACAGGTCTACACGTGTTAACTGCCCAATTTCCCCCAATCTCATCTGCAAAGTGGGATCCTCTGGGATCCCTTTCAATTAATAACAAGGGTTCACTCATTTAACTTTTAAATTACTACTTTCTTAACTACTTATCCGGTCAGTACAACACATAGAAAAATACAGGTATAAGAATGCATGAATACATTTAGGAAAAACAGTGCAAGTTGTAAATAATACTTTTAGAAAACTAGTTACATGAACTTAATAAAATATTAACACCAAAATAGAAAATCTAACCCTAATCCCAACCCTAATTTTAGGCAATAATGTACCGTATTGGGCCGAGTATAAACCGCACTTTCGAACGTAAAAAACTGGGGTGTGGATTATTTGCGCAACCGATAAATTTTCAGTTGTAACAGAAACTTTAAATTTAGCGCACATTTATAACACATGTTATGATGCACATTTATAACACATGTTATGATGCACATTTATAACACAACATGTTATGATGCAACATTTATAACACATGTTATGATGCACATTTATA
>JAOUQU010000028.1:3186089-3200397 GCA_028566735.1 Ammoglanis amapaensis
TGTGTGTGTGTGTGTGTGTGTGTGTGTGTGTGTGTGTGTGTGTGTGTGTGTGTGTGTGTGTGTGTGTGTGTGCCTTTTACCATCTACCGTAAGAGAAGATATCCTTTATTAGACCCAACTTGGGAAAATTAAGCATCGTTCCGTAGGAAGCACACACCATACCCGGGTAATGAAATATCTTATGATTCTGTTAGAAATTAGGGTGACAAAGGATTAGAAAGAGAGAATGAGAGAGAGAGTAAAACAACAGTGTGCATAACACAAGTCGGAAATTAAATATAGATTTTCACTAAGAGGTGAAGGTCGAAAAGCATTAATGATGACACAAGAACAGAAGCATCAACCTCTGTTTCAGGTTTTATGAAATCGCTTGATACATTATAGGGGTTTCTTATTTTGCTTTAATGTGATGACAGGGCTCTTGAAGTTTGAGGGATAGAATGTAAATAAATTGTTCAAGCGGAACTCATCCAGACTGGTTTCAACAGGACCCAAATTTCTGCTTGTCATATAGCTTCAAATGTGTTTATTACAATACTTAAATACCAAGTGAAATTCTTTTATTATGCTTAATGACGTTTACCCTAAATAATGACTGTAACACAATGACTGAGCAAAAACTTAATGATGTTACGTCTGGCTATAAACAGGTATTAGGGCTGCTATAAAAGCTACAGTGCAATGTGTTGCTTTATTTTGGGTTTGCTTTGTTTAGGTTTGACAAGTTGTTTCACATATTTCTTTCAACTAGAACCATAAAGCTGACATTTATATGCTATCTGAAATGTTTAAATCTTGATCTCTGAACATGCAGTATAATATATTTGTATCAGTCTTTTGTTTGTGCTCCAAAGTAACAAAGGACCACATCCTGTCAAATGAATTTATGGGGCCTTGAAATGTTAGGTGCAAATAGTTAGCAGCACACATTATTCAGCAATTCAGTTTTTTATTTAAAATATTTATTCATTGTGCTTAGACATTTCATTGGGGAAAAATCCTTAATATGATATATCTTGTTTGTGACATACCTGAAAAACTTTTGGTCTTTAAGCCAAAGTCTTTAAGCTTTCGTCCAAGTCAGTATACCATACATGTATCATATGTGGTAAATAAAGCAAAACAATAAACAACTAGTATACTGTATTAGTTCAGAATACCATTATGTGCAAAAAAGAGAAGAAGATGATGAAGGTGATGATGATTTTTTAATAGCCTGTAAAACTAAATGACTTAAAAGACTTTTGTGGTTGACACTATCTTGCACTATCTCAATATTGAATCTAATTTAGTATTATATTTTCAAAATAGTTTTTCCCCACTTAAGCCATAAAATCAAGCCATATGATAAATATGTCAAAGACATATTGTCAAATGTCTAGTTAAATGACCAATCTGTAAATAAGTAAACTTTACAAGTCTGTAAATAACTAAATGACAGCTTTAAATAACTAAAACATGAGTGCTGCTATAGATTTCTGGTAAATATGAAACATCCATGTCCCAGAGGCTGAGTCACTGTGAGTGTAGTGTAAATACAGTCGTATGGCAAATGCCTCAGGTGTCTTGGCAAATGTTCAGACCACGTTCAGACTTGTATTATTTGTCTTTACATCTGCTGAGAGCAGACTATTTAGCTGTGTGGAAATAAAAATAAAAAAAAGTCTTCATTGACAGGTGGTTTAACATCTGTAGGATTAGTGTCAGTTAAAACATTGTTGTATCCGTTTGTCTTGCTTACAGTCTAATCATTGTTAACCTGAACTGCTCAGCTTATATAAGCTTCTTTGTATAGCCATAACAGTCATATCAAAAAGAGCATACAATTTTTTTATGGTTCATATTTAACTGTCAAAGGTACAGTATTGTGGCAGCAATGATCCTAGCACACACAACACAAATTCAATCCAATGCATTTTCCACAATGAACATCAAAACAGTTTTATTGGTTGCTGAATCAAAAACCTCTAAGCAAAAAGAAAATGTCAGCTTTGCTTAGCTAAACTTCATAAATAATATAATAGTTAATAACTATCCAGCCATCATATAGATTTACCACTGCTTAATCCTATTTACGGACACCTGAACAGGTCAGTATTCAGATTTTTTCTCCACATAACTTGCTCTACATTGCCATCACCAGCTGTTTAAAGCCCCTATACAACCGAGTATTGGGGTATATCATGGGGTGGTGGAAACTCAAGCTATGGTCGAGTAATGCTGTCTATTATGGGGAAACGAAAGACAGGAGAGCGGATTTAGGAAAGCGGTCTATGCATGCAATTTTAGATGCTTGGTTATAATACATGATAATAAGAAATTGTATGTGTATTTATAGGTTGTGTTCTATGACAAATTAATGATTAATGATGTTAATTAGTTTTATTTACATTATGTGTGTTTCTGCTGGCATGCATTCTAACGTGCCAGCATGTTAACACGTAATTATATGTAATCATTAATGATTACATCTAAAACAAATCATAACACCCTTGAAAGGAATTCAATTGATGCTATTTCGTTTACTAAATGCTCGATCCATGCTTTGATTATCATATCTTCAAAACCTATTTTGAAGTAAATAACATGAGTCAAAAGTTTGCTTTTTCTGCAGACCTCAGCCCACACCTAGTTATCTGTCACAGCTACTGGCAGCCTTGCTTGACCTTGATAACAGATAGACAGTCCTGATGGGAAGGAAGGCCTGATAAAGCGCTAATTTGTGGTTACAGAGCTGGCAGGTTTGCAGGCAGCAGGCCCATTCAGCTCAGACGGGAGGAGCTCATCCTCAGCAGTCTTGGACAAACACACTAGGGATTAAGGCATCAAGCATGTGAAAACTGACACTGACATAAATGAAAGCCGTACTGTCATCCCTCTACAAACATAAGCAAAGCTAAAAGAAAGCTGGCTAATCCCGTAGTGTATAACGATAAAGAATGTGCGCAGACATTACTGCAGGAGAACTACGATTCTCCACGTTTGTTTGCAAATGAAACAGAGAAAGCGAAAGAGAGGAAGCTAGACAGAAGGAGAATGCGTGTATGAATAATGTCAAGTCTCCCACAGGGGAGCAGCGGTGAGCGAAAGCTAAGCTTTCGACCGTTAGAGGTGAGAAATGTTAATCCGGAATTAAATGATCTGGCACTTTACAAAATATGAGACAATTACATGGATAATTATACCAAGCCTTCATACGGTGCCCGTGGGTCACAATTAGCATAATACCAGCATCACACATGAAACTCTCGAGCTTCTCCAGGTGTGCTTGTTACACCGAGTAACAGACCTTCTGGGGTGGGGGGGCTGGTGTGTCCAAGCTTGTGTGAGGATGTGTGTAATGGTGTGTCTTATCTACAAACATAACACCATTTAGCAATCAGTCTGGTCCTTGTCAAACTCGTTCAAATCCTTAAACTTGGCCATTTTTCCTGCATCATTTTTAAGAAGAATATGATCACCTGATGCTTAATATATTCCACTCACTAACAGGTGCTGTAGTGATGAGACCTGTTATGTGTATGTCATTTTACAGTAGATGATGGTGAATTTATTTGTGATTACTAAAAGGGTTGGTGAAAGCGATTGCATTGTTGTCCATTTGATTAATATGTCCTTGCTAACAGTAAATCCTGGACATCTGCAGGCTGATATGAATAAACCGGGGCATTAAGGGCAACTGCGGAGCGTTTGATCTGTTTATTGACAGCAGGCTACTACCAGTGGTAATTAGTGGAATGTTATTAACACATACTGTTAAGTAGAGTAAAGTGTGGTTTACGATGCAATCATCTTGCTGTGTTGCCTCACTCTGAGCAACGGACAAAAAAGCGCCGTTTACACGTTTTATTGGTGGAATATATTTTATCTCTTAACTGTATGCTCAAATGTTCACTTAAGTAATAAGTACCCCATCTCACCCCCTCCCGTCACACACACGACAACAAATTATTGATTTGGCAGAAACCATAATCAACCCTCTGTATTTATCCAGACTTGGGTCCGGCAGTTAAATGCACTTGTTCAGGCATCCTAGTGGCTTCCATGAACCTACATGTTATACTGTTGGGAGGGAGTCAGAGCTCCTGGAGGAAGGTCACACAAACATAGGGAGAACATGCAAACCTTGCACAGAAAGGACTTCGAACACACCACGTACAGTTGAATCAGTTATGAAACATCACGTTTGAATGTCGGTATAATGTTCTTTTCAGATTCTATCAACTTTGACTCAGTCCACAACAATCATTCAATTACAATTAATGTTATAATATAATATTTTTGTTCTTACATTTTGTATATTCTATATATAAAACGAAGCAACAAATGCTATTTTTTTGCTGGGTACAGTGCTGAAGTATTAATACTACACTTTGATTAGACAGAATTTTGCATTAAGTCTGATCATCTGTAACACTGAGACATTTTTGATATTGTTTATGTGCAATCTACCAGTTGCCAGCATATTATTATTATAATATTACATGTATGAGCTCATCTGTTGGTTTACAAATACCACCATGCTGCACACCGTTCTGCCCGAGATTTAATTGTGTGATTACACTAATAGAGACTATAAAGGCAGATGTCATCTATTCCAACTGTATGTTCCAGCTGTCTCACGACTGCCATCTGCACAGCCAGCTTAGTTTTCCTCATTAGCCTGCTATTATCTATGACAGACGAGAATGTCCGTGGCTAAAACATCTGTCTTTATACTGAACGTTCCATACATTAAGGGTGCTTGTTAATATTTCTAGCAAACTGGCAAATTATATAATAGCCTTCTCTATGGAATTCTTATTGCAACAGGTTAAACTGAACAAACACTAGCTTTGATAATGTCACTGCCTGATCATGGCTATTTACAATCATCTTTATTTCCTCAGCACTAAGCAAATATGTTAACCTCAAACCTGTGCAGTATTGTTTGATAGTACAATACTATAGTTTGATACCTTGATCAAGATCCTCAACCCTGTCTCAACCCCAGGGGCGCTGTACTGCGGCTGACCCTGCGCTCTGACCCCAACTTCCAGACAAGTTGGGATATACGAAGAGAACATTTCGAATATATACGAACATTTCGTTGTATTGTACATCTGTATATGTGTAATGACATTGATTTGAAAACATTGACTTAGGACATCAACACAAGAAAGACCACAAGTAACCACAGAACATAAGGACTGTTACATTTTCATACCACATCACTATTCTGTGATATTTCTCTTCATGTCCTAAGTCCATCACCTTGTTATCTTACTGCCTACATAGGCCGCTTTGTCAATAGAGAGGATGCCAATAAGGCATTGATTTAGGTACAACTTACATTTCCATCCATACGCCAAAAATGGGCAACTTGTCATAGACTAGTCTGTATTTCTAAATAAAACCTTTTGTCACATTTGTTAAAAAAAAAAATTATGTACGCTGTGCTGTATTATTTTCCATATTTTGTGACACGGTTTGTTTTTATGACACCATTCAGTGGTACAGTGCTTTGGAAGGACATTTGTCAGGAAAATGTTTTTATTTATGAAAAAATGCAATCCAAGATTGTACAAGAAAAGGGGAAATGTCCTTTCTTGGGACACCATACCTATTGCTGGGTACCATTATTGATTTGGCAAAGTTTTTACATTTGGTGTGTTCAAAAATGTAGTGAGAAGACTTGCTGCCTGACTGTCTACCAAGTCCTGGTTTATAAGTCAGGTTATTCAAACACGCTACTTAGATACTAATCTGGGTCACATTGTGTTATTACAAACATCGTAATATTGCTTTAGCATCCTAAATAATTTAAGCATTTAAACTTCACTGATGAGTCCAAACCTGCATATTAATACACTAATATAAGCATACATAATATTGAATGTGTTCGTGGGTTTGTGAAAGGTGCAACATAATTTGAATTTATTGACTTATCACTGCCTATTTAATGAAGGTCGCCTTGTTTTACATTGAAAAATTGTTCATTTTTGAAAATGAATTATGAAACAGGATAATAAGACATCTAGGACTTTGAACATCTACTTATTGGGACCGCAAGTACAGGAAAATTCTGTTTAGCTAGTCAGCTCCCTTCTTTTCCAACACAGCCATTGTCTACAGTCAAGTGAATAGTCACAGTCAAAGTCACTTATGTTGAATTGTAATATCATATCTTTATTGTGTAGTTTTCTTGGTTTTTCATAAGGTACTAGAGACTGCTGACACAACCCTAAGCAGGATTCCTGTTGCTCAATTCCCAAACAGCAGGACACCCTGTCAGCGCCGGAGTTTCACTAGGGGTGTTAGACCAACAAATGACTCTACCAATGAGTCAGCTTTGAGCTAATCGTCCAAGGCTGAAGTCATCCAACACGGTTTACTCTACAAACAAATGTTCCCAAACTAATGTTTGACAAAACAGCCAGTGATTTATGAACGTTAACGTGCATTCAAGCACATGATTCGCTCTGATATGAACAAAGTGTCTACTTGTTAAGCAGCATAGAAGCAGAACGTTCAATTATTCCTATATATTGTTCAATACCCGTGAGTGTTTGTCTTGTCTTACCAACCTGAACGGCACATGGCCAGGAGTTACCCGGCTCTAATTTATGCGGGTCCGAGAGTCGATCCGACATGGCACAGGCCTTATGTTGCATGTGCCCATCCTGGTACCCAGTCCTACTACCCACTCTTGTTCTCCTAAACAACTGTGACTGTTTTAATTCCGCTCGCTGATTAGCCTGAATCAATTAAAACCACCACGCTGGGCTCAACAACAGCACAGCATGGGGCATTTAGAAACACATTCATCAGGCCCTGTCTGTTAATCACGCTTTAATTACAGCACAGCTCTAGAGGGATGAAAGGCTGAATTAATGCTCGGCTCTTGGTCCCTGCTACACCGAAAACAGGAGAAGGTGAACACAGGAGGGGGCCTGTGAGCAGGAGCCGAGGGAGCTTTTTACTTAAACCACTTTACTACACTTAGGCAAAAAATAGGCCTAATTTTATGGTCTCGATTTAAGGAGCTTAATGTTCAGGCTGGCAGTTCTAATTATGTGTAATTAGGAACTACAGGGGAAAAAACTGAGTTCTGAAACAACTTTTGATATTTAGCTTTGGCTGTTTTACTTGATTGTAGCTAAGCAAATTTAAGACTTGTAAAATTTCTCTCCAGAGGTGCCGTACAAAATGAGGTATCACTAATCCAATTTTTAAAAAGGGGAGGATAACATTTCTTTTATGAAGCGGGCTGTCAATTAAGGCTGATTTTAACCCTAATCCATTGCTCACTGTGAAAAATCTCGGGAAGAATAGAAGAAAAAGCGAATCGCTTTAATGCCATCTAATGATGTTACCCCAAGAAAAGCCTCATACTGCTGGGAACATGCTAATCCAAACCCGGTCTTTTTCGATCTAGCGTTTTCAAACTAGCCGCCACTCCTCCCACTCCTAAAACCCTCATGGGGAGCGAGCACAATAGACACCTGCAGGCATCTATGTCTGTTCAGATTCCCAAAACAACTGCCTCATTATGAAGTGCAGTGCTGGGCCTCACTGTATTAGTGCTAGTAATTAGTCCAGAACATGTTGATGACTTCCTCTTCAGTGTCAGGAAGCATTCCTGTGTCTGTTTTTCTTTCACTTTTCTACACTGCAAAGTAATACACTAGCCTGCCAAGTGTCGGTAGTAACGTAGAGGTGTAAATAAGGAGATTTGCATATGGGCAAATAGGTTGAAGAGACCTAGTCATGTAAACAATTGTATGTAAATATGTAAGTTATGACAAATGTTGAGACATGTATCGTGATTGTTTTTGTGAACATAAGTTAAGAATTGTTTTTACTTTCTGCTTGAATAATTAAAACACCTTATACATTTTGCGGGGCGGCACGGCGGCTTAGCAGTTAGCGCTGTCACCTCACAGCAAAAAGACACAGGTTTGATTCTTTTGTAGACCCAGGGTTTTCCGTGTGGCATTTGCATGTTCTCCATGTGTTTGCGTGGGTTTACTCACTGTATTAGATTGCTCTGGTTTTCTTTCACAGTCCAAAAACATGCAGGTAATTTACTGCAGGTAAATATAATGCAGGTAATATACGATACTAAACTATCCTTAAGTTTGTTTGATATGACTTGTGTGATGAATGACCGTTTCCTCGCGTCGTTAAAAAAGATAAATAAACAATTAAACACCATTAGTTGAATTAAGTACACAGGTTCTATAATCGGTGTATGAATCTTTATAACCGTTCTTGTCAGCTGATCAAGGTCTGCATTAGTGACTTCCTCCTATTTGTCCAGGCTTACTATGGTTTGTGAATTAGATTAAACCATCTTCAAATTAGATCTTTCTAATGTTGTTTTTGTACCTTAGGTTGTGTTTGTTTTAGATTTTTGCAACCTCTTGTCATAACTAAAAGTGAGCCACAATGTGACTCACAAATCCATTCGTTTGTACAAAGTTCCTGTTTCTAACATCAACTTTGAGGATAAAACGTTCACCTGCTACCTAATATATACACCCACTAACAGGTGCTGTGATGAAATAAATAACTGTTATTCACTTCAACTGTCAGTGGTCATAATGTTATGTCTGATAGTTGTACAAAATGATAAAATGAATACATAATGTACAAATAATGAAATAAATAAATGGGACATTTTTATCTTAACCCATCAACCCTTAAACTGAAAGAAGTTAGTGATGTTATTTACATCTGAACTCAGGACATCTTACGACAAAGCTGTTTATTTTCTGTAGCAGGTGTAAGAGGGATGAGAGACAAATTAAAGAGCTTTCATCAAAACTTCTGCTTCAAAGTTAAAACAGATTGGAAGTTAATTGGTCACAGGAATTATGGCTAAGAAAATATTTACTTTTTGTCATATGTTGGCAGTTCACGTTGTGTGACACATTGCTAGATCCGCCCCGCTCTTCTCCAGGCGATTGTAACAGATTTACACACAAAGAACCTCCAGTGATTACACAGCTCATATCTCTCATCTTTTGGGAGTTGGATAAATGCTCGCCAGTGACTTGTCTAGGGAGCCTCACTTTTTTCGAAGTGTCGGCATTCGAGGTAAGGCGGCTCGGCATGCCAAGAAAAGCCCTCGCAAGGGAAGAGTGAAAGACAGATGGCCCTTCCTTTTAAAAACAGTGTTTGGTGTGCTTCGAGAGACTCTAGAGATAGTTGTCAGTAAGCTAAGAGTCAGGAGAAGCAGATGCCTGTGCATATGGTTTTCTTCAAATGATCCTCTTCATCAGTGGGTTGAAAGCGTTGAAAGTTCTCTCTCTCTCTCGCTCGCTCTTTCTCTCTCTTTCTTCTTTTTTTGTGTGTGTGTGATTCTATCCCAGTCTCCTACGACGCTCCCAGCCTGTGATATAGAGCTAAAGGGTCAGGTAGCTTTGATTTGCTGAAGCTAGATAATGTGGAGGACGTCTAGTGCTTAAGTGGATATTGGTATCAAAAGCAGACAGGCCTTTAATAAAGCAATTAGTCAGGGGGAAGTAGGCGTCTCTCGTCACTGCCGAACACTCATTAGGGGCCAGTCTGTGACAGATTTCACAAAACCTTTTGTGGTCTTGGCTTACTGAGACCTGCTCTCCTGCTATTCAGGCTCTGGAGTTCTTGAGAAACTCTATTGAGCATTTTTGCAGAGCATACTGACTTTTTAAACTGGAAAAACGATCTACAGTTTTAAATCCATATTTCTTTTTACAATTACAAAATAGGGGAAAGCTAACTTGCTTGTTTTGCTACGTGGCTTGTTTAATGTTTATGGTTTAGTGGTGAGGGATTAAAAAAAATCACACACAAGTCATCAGGCAAAATATTGTTATTTATATTTCAGATAGTGGTGCTTATTGATTGATGTGTGCAGAGTAAAAATACCTTCCTCTCCCTGGCAGAGGTGCCAAGCCCTAAGGCAGAAGGGGCGTGGAGTTGCATGGAGCTCGCCGCCACCTCGGAAGGCCCAAAGCAAACAATCTGTCGTGACAACAAGATGGGTACCTTCATTATCGGCTCTCTCGCCCTGCACCTTGGCGTTATCAGCAGCATGGGATGACAGCTGAGGTGCCAAAGACGGGCGGGTGCTTTCACGCGGCACTCTGGAAACGGGTACTCATCCCGCGGTCCCTGCTGTCCCAGGTGCTAGCGATCACGTGCAAGTACACAAAGAGAATGCACAAAGAGTAAACACAAAGAGTCGAACTTTCATATAATCTAGTGAATCCAAACAAAGCCTGGTGTTGTAAAAAAAAAACAACAAAGTGGATTATTACTGTCAGTTAAAATAAGTTCTTCAGTAGATCATGTAAAGAACTGATCGGTTTTATTCACTGATCAGGCATTATATTATGAGCACTTTTCTAACATACACAACAAACTGTTATACATAATCCTTGGCTACCAATGAACCTGTCGCTGGTTTACCACGGTGTTCCTATCTTGACCACTTTTGATAGACCTTGACCACAGCAGACCGGAAGCATATCACAAGAGTTTTGGAGATGTTCTGATCCAGTTGTCTAGCCATCAAAATTTGGCCCTTGTCAAACTCACTCAAATCCTTACATTTGTTCATGTTTCCTGCTTCTAAAATAAAATGTTTACAAGCTGTCTAATATATCACACCCATTAATAATTCAGTGATGAAAAGATATCCAGTAGTTATTCCTTTCACCTGTTAGTGTCCATAATATTATGCCTGCTTAGTGTATAATATAATAGGTATAATGCTGTTTTTGAATTCAGTAATAATAACTAATTGTATATTTGTCCTTTTTTATTCATATGTAATTCATTAGTGGTAATTTTGTGTAACACAAATAAATGTACACAGGGACAGGGAAACACAAACTGATCAAATCTTTTTTACACCTTGGAGTAACTCTTAGCAGCTAATTTACCTACTGCATGTTTGCATGTCCTTTCTCTGTTTTCTTTTTTATACAAACAGTGTCGACAAGTGAGAAAAAAATGCAGGTTTTTGCACGGCCATGCTCACGTGCTGCCCATATTTGCTTTGTGTTTATTATCATTTATTTTGTAATGATTACGATGAATTGTTTTTATCTGATGGCATTAAATTGACGGTTATTATTGTTGTACATTATACTAATGTTTTGACAAGATTTGTGAATTGAGGCGACTTGTCACTCCTGGTCTGTTTATTCTTAAAGGGACACTAGGCAACTTTTTGACAGTGGCGTGTCCTAACAACATTTAATACCCCAGCCTGTAGGAGGAGCCTTGTCTGAAAATCAACCAAATATCGCATTTGGTGAATGTATGGTCTAATATATAATTATTTAACAATACATTAAAACATTTTCTTGAAATGCAAATATATAGCAGCTCAGAATCAGTTAACTGAGTTTTAAAAACCATACATTTATTGTATTTTGGTCCGTACAGTGCAGTATTCATGCCAAAATTAAAAATAAACATCTAATTCTTGTATTGGGGCCGTAGTTAATTGAGCTGTAAATACACATTTAATCTTAATCAATCACAGATCATTAAAACACACGAAGCATCAATTAGGTGTCCATTCTTCTTCAGGGAAGTTCACACATGATGCCCTAGAAGTATCGAGTTATGTGTAATAATTCAAAATGTCACATGTTTTGAACACGTGAAGAAATAGAAATGCAAAAATCCACGTAAAGTCATGACAACAACTAAAATCTATCAGTAATTAGAAAGCTACCCTGTCATTTAGTGCAAATTAACAGCAGCTGGTTTAACTGATGACCTATTAAAACATCTCATGATTGGTAAAACCAGTGCGATCACAGAAGAGCTTTGCAGCCTAATTATTGCAACGTGTTATTATTGTTGCATTAATAGAATTAGTTACAGATAATTTTTGTACTGAAGGTACCATGAGCATACATTTAAAACATATTTTCTAAATAAAAGTGTGTGTGTGTGTGTGTGTGTGTGTGTGTGTGTGTGTGTGTGTGAGAGAGAGAGAGAGAGAGAGAGAGAGAGAGAGAGAGAGAGAGAGAGATCATATCTTAAAGAATTTGGCCTACATAAGCATATTTGGACCACGTATTACTTTTATATCATTAATAACTATTTAGATAGTGTGAGCCTTTAAAGAACAATTAAAGTTTCTAAAGCATGGGCGGATCTTTGTTTTTTTCTTCATCTAACAAATCTATGTTCACATACTTTAAACTAAATAGCTCAATTGTATGTCATTGTTTCTATTTTATTTTGAAGAACAACATTTTATTAGGTGTATATTTAAACTATAACTTAACTTGTCACTGCTCACTGGGGGGCCTCCGTGAGCTCAGAAAGAGGGTCATGAAGCATTTAAATTTAGACCAATGAAAATTTGCACTAGATGGGACAAAAAAAAATCAACAACATACATCTGATTTCTTGTGTTGTTGTGTGAATCTGTGCAGCATACTGGGTAAAACTTTGGGCTAGAGATTTGGGGGTTAGAATCCAGGCTCTGGATGCAAAGATTCTGCAAGATGATCTGCAAGCACATCCTTAAATATTTAACTGCTGTAATAATGTGTTGTTCTGTTACATTTCTATTTAACTAGCTATTGAAAATAGCTACTTGTCCTGTTTGCATTAAACTGGAGAGATAGACCTACTTCTGTTCAAAAAATAAAATAAGCAATGTTTACTCTGAGTATACTTTAATTTAGTTACTTTTTCACTTTTTACCTGAGTAGACTAATAACGTATAATATTAAAAGAGAAAATCTTTAGTACTCAATCCACTTGTGTTCCTAACTACACTGTTATATCAATCCATATAAAGGTAAACAATGTTAAAAGGCCGAGCCCTTTAAACATCCTTCTTGAGGTGACAGAGATTTGTCATGCTTGCCTAATAACTCAACACTTTGTGACCTTCAGCTAAGCCGTTCAAGTCTAAGTGTTCCTCATTTCCTCTGTGTAGTTGTGTGTGGGGGGGTGCAAGTTCTGAGCCATGGCCTTCCCCCTCGGGCACTGCAGGTGTGTGTGAGAGAGACAGACACTGCTGGGGCATAACACCGGCATAAAGGGCAAAAAATAAAAATAAACAAAATGCTAAGCAAGAATGTGACATTAGAGCAGCATGAAAGATGAAACTGTTTGCCCTGCTTTGAGAACCAAGGACTTTTTAAGCACTAATCGTGCTGATTCAGGTGGTTTAGCTGAAGTGAGAGATGAAGGAGGAGTGTTTAGAGTATTGAGAAGCTACGCAAAACTCGGAGAGAATTCCCTAAAGCCTGGTATTGGGGCCTCACTCAGTAAAGTGCCCAGGTTTGTCGAACCTAAGCAACACCTTTTCATGCAGAATCTTAACTGACAGCTATATCCGATAGAAAGGACGTAGTGGAGGGGGTGAGGGGTACGACCAGGTGTGCCGTTCTGGTGCAGGTATTTCGAGCATGATCCCAACTGAAACCACTCAGCAGTTTTATGGTAACATGTTCAGATATTTGTTGGCGTGTTTTGCACTTGAATGTAATTAAGTTTGTGTGTGTGTGCGTGTGCGTGTGTGTGTGTGTGTGTGTGTGTGTGTGTGTGTGTGTGTGTGTATGTGTGTGCTTATAATCCCTGAACACATAGTGCACGTCACTAAGTGTTTGTCATACGAGGCTCATTTACATTCTGCACCCGAAAGCACAGCTAGATGTTGATGTGGCTGTCATCGACTTAGCATAATTTTTTCCACGATTCCATACAGCCTAATTAGAGACTCAAATGTGCCATCGACAAATGCAGAACACATTGCAATATTTGACTACATGAACAATAAATTACCATAAACAATACACTAATAAAACACATTACATGATGACATAGTCCCAACCTAATTATGTACAGTCAAAACTTAACTATCACATTCTGTGTGAGCACAGAGGTATGAATTCTTTTCCATAATCTGGAATCTTTTTTGCCAGGAAAATATAAATTGGGACCATTAAATGTGTTTTACATCTTGTTAAAGCCGAAGAAGGTAGAGCAACCTACTTTCCGATCACAATCTAAGCCTACATTTATATGTTTTTTAAAAAGATTTCTTATTTAATTTTGCCTGATAATTTAAATGTCGTTCATTTTGCTATAAATTCACATTTGTCAACATTTCCCTCTCGCTGTTTCAAAGATGCTTTTAGGCCGGGGTGTCATATTTCGACAATACAGCTGCCCTAAAAGGAACATGTGTAATGTGTCTTGCTGCAATTGCAATTACATTTAAATTCTTTGGTCAATTACTTGTTTTTATTTGAAGCTAAAATCTGTTTTTAATCCTAAGTACATGTGGATGGTTGGGCAG
>JAOUQU010000028.1:3204927-3217484 GCA_028566735.1 Ammoglanis amapaensis
GATAGATAGATAGATAGATAGATAGATAGATAGATAGATAGATAGATAGATAGATAGATAGATAGATAGATAGATTAAAAAAATATTTTTCCATGTCTAATTTACTTTTGCTATTCTGTACTTTGTGGGCAATTGGAACTGTGCCATAACTCAAGTCATTGTTGTTATGTTTGTGTTTTTTACATGCAGAATATGCAATGGCTGTTTTATATTTGAAATAAACTATGAAATAAATGAACAAGTGGATTATGAATTTGCAACTATATGCTTTTAACCTCATGTGGCCTAAACAGAAATATCACTGTCACTGAGAATAAAAAAAACATGAATTTTGACTCAGTGTAGCTGAAAATTCAATGTGACTGAATTTTGTTACTCGTGGCACTCAAGGTTCTCTATACTCCTTCACATCCACCTTACACCTACCCAACTAACATGTCTCTAGGGCTTATCGGCCCTATGCTTCCTTTGTAAACAGGCATTGTGAAAAGTATTCGGTTAAATTTACTTGTCTTTCTAAGTTTGTGTTTTGGGGATTGATTCAACTCAAAAGGGAAAGTAAAGTGACACAAACACACTCTCGCACACATACACACAAAAGAAAGGCAACATCCTCTCCACACCTGAGGTGACAAAGCTCTCACCTCCCGAACACAAGCAGGTGTGAAAGCAAAAACAATAGGTCTTTTATTCCAAAAAGAATCCTCCAGGTCTGTATCACATGAAGCCTTGTCAATACTGAAACCCTCAAGGCACTAAAGATTAAGAAACATCAGTTTACAGAGCTTGAGGTCCCTCTGGTTGTCTTTTTTTTGTCCAAGACATTCCATGAGAAGTAACATAACTCTTAATTCGTATAGAAATTCAACAAGAGTTTGCATCTGTGACGTGTGAACACTAGTCATTCCACCAGGGAAATCATCACTGTATTTAATCCCATTTTACCCATGGGAGAGTAGCATCATCAGATTCCTAATCAGACCATCTCCTGTCACGTACTCATTGGCTTACTCACATATCATGTTCATGTCTGATTCTAAGTAGCGCTTTATAAATGAAAAAGAGTGATGTTTACATAATTACACCTCTGATAAGAGTAGGAGAATTGAATATGTGCTGACAGTGAGCTAATTCCAAATTGGTCAAATCAAGATTTATGATAATGAAAATAGATAGATTCACATAATGAAAATAGATAGATAAAATAGGGATTTAAAAATGTTAACAATAAGTACAATTAAATAAACAATAAAGAATGTAAACACATTAAGTGCACTCAATATGAGTGAGTACATGAGAATCATCACACCATAATACCATGACTACCCATTAAAATATGCATCCATTCATTATATGGGTATATCAGGGACAGTGTAGCCTAGCGGGTAGGGTGTTTGGGAACCCAAAGGTTGGGGGTTCAAATCCTACACTGCTAGGTCCTTGAGCAAGGCCCTCCAGAGGCGCCATACAATGGCTGACCCCTGTGCTCTGACCCCAACTTCCAGACAAGTTGGGATATGCGAAGAGAAACATTTCATTGTACTGTACATCTGTATATGTGTAATGACAAATAAAATTGAATTTGAATATATAGGTTTGTCACTGCTAAATGCTATTGTAGGCGAATACACTAAACGCCTGAACATGTTGCAACATACAGAGCCAAGCCCCATCCACAGGACAAGTTTAAATATATCCAGTTAACCTGATTGCATGATTTTGGACTGTTGGGCTGTGGGAGGAAACCCGGGATTGCTATACAGGGAATCAAACCCGGGACTTCTTGCTGTGAAGTGAAAGTGCTAATCACTAAGCCACCATGACGCCATTAGAAATAATAAAAGAATTTTTGTTTGTTTTTCATTTACTGAGTTTGATTAACAACTGGACTTTAAATTTTTTTTAATTTATAATTTATAATAATTTATTGCATATGTGACGTCGTGTAATTTTCTTTAATTTTTCTTAACAAGTGCACAAAGGTTTCCGATATTTTCAGTAACCAACATACTGACAATTTAGTAAATGTAAATATAGTTACATATTGTTTGTTAATTTCCATTGTAATGTCTCGTCTTACACTTGGGTTACATTCATCCCAGAAACATTTTTTAAATTCAATTCATTTATTGATCTTTTACAGTTTATCGTTCCACAATATTAATCAGTTTGAAATCTCATCCTCAGTCACACAAAAATTTTAACCTCCAATTCACCTTACTTGCATGTCTTCGGACTGTGGGAAGAAAACAGAGCTCCCATAGAACAACCAAGTTTCCAGTTTTGATTCCTTAAGCAAGGCTGTTAACATGTTCCGGTGTTATTTCAAGTTGCTTTGGATAAAGGCGTCTGCTAAATGCTGGAAATGTAATCTTAAACAACTATTTAATTAATTAATTAATCATCTAACTGAATTTTAAAGTCTGGTTTGTTGAAACATGCATTCCCTGTGTTTTAATATTTTTTGAAGTAATAAAATTTGTTTAATTTTAATGTTTAATACTGAATTGTAAATAATAAGTTTGAGCCATATTTTTGTTACCTTTGTGTAAATCCATCCAACTTTGGAATCAGAACTTGCCACATACCTGCATCATAGGTTTTTGGGACCTGAGGTCTGTCTTTGCTTCAATATCTGTGATGTCTTTTGTGTTTTGTGATTGTATTTCAAAAAAAACAAAGAAGGAATTAGACAATGAAGTACTTTTACTGTGTTGTCCACAACAACGCTAATAATGATCAATAATTCTAGTTGATACGGTGGCACAGTTGCATAGTGAGTAGCATTGTTGCCTTACAGAAAAGAGGTTATGCGTTTGATAACAGTCTGTGTCCTTTTCTGAGGAATACAATCTACCTTAAAGTAGATTTTGTTGTTCCTTAATTAATCCACAATCCATTATATCCACAATCCATAATAAGATTATGTTCTTCTATTAAATTGCCAAAAGGATTCCCAACCAATTAAATCTCTAACCAGATTATAATGTCAACTGATAATCATTAAGATCACAAAACACATTACACCGTATTAACCTTTTAAATAATAGTTGATTTGTTTTCATTATCACAAAATGAATGTAAAATAATATTTTTTTAATGGGAGGGGTTATTTCCTTTTTTTCAACCAAATACTCCTGTTTCTCGAATGTGGTTTATTTGGTAAATTGGCTGCACAGACACCCTTCCTCTCACCGCACAGCTCTGTGGCACTCCCATTTAAAATGTGAGAAATTATAATTATCAGAATTATGCTTTTAATGATGCGTTAATTAGACTCCTACAGTGAGATTAGCAAGTGCTTATGAATTATTAACTGTGAAGTCTTTCCAGAATTTTAACAGGCAGGACAACTAATTTTGCTTTTCTTGGTGATTAGTGCACTTCTGAATAACACAACAGACGCTGGTGCATATGCTTATGATTACAACTTTAAATGCATTTATTTAACTCGATTACATGCTGGCAGTCTTGTGCCAAGGTTCTTTTAAAAGCAACCGATTTGGGCAAAGAGCCTCACAGACTTATTTTTTTCTCATTAGCAGCAACATTTAATGAGTCATTCGTTATTTACTCTAAAGATCCTTGGAAAAGAAATGACCTGATCATTTTCTTTCTTTCTTCAAACACCATCAGAAAGATACTGGACATTTGATTACTTTTTGCTAGTGAAATACTCGTGTGTCATGCTTCAGTTTGCAGTGTAAAAACAATCGTGTAGGTAACACCATCCAAATGTGTGCGTTATATAAACAAGTCTATGCAAAGCCTGTCCAGAGCTAAAGTGCCATGGGCCAAACTTAACAGAGCATGGTAAAAAGATTTGGGTAATCCCTGACTGCAATAACTCAGTCAGCTGTTTTGAATCAGGAGAGGAGCCTTTGGCTTGGCCAGTGCGACATGGCTGTTCTTATTAGACTCTGCTGTTCCGCTCAGCCTACTCCTGTATAAACTTTTTGATGGAAATTGGCCTACTAATTTGCAGGATGTGGGAGCCACCTTCTACTTAACATGCATGAGTGCAGATGAGCCCCATTGGATTTTGCACAAGAAACAATTTATGGTTAGAATGAAGTCTGAGCTTCGCCCACAGTCTATTTTAAACAAATACCCCCAAATAGTCCATGTCCAAAAGGTCAATTTAGACCACAATGTGATTAGTTGTGTTTATTACACTTATTAACAGTGTCATCATGTAAGTGATGTACAAAATAGGTTAAATAGTAGTTACTAGTGTTAGCAGTTAGGGTCATTCTTTGCCAAATCACTTCAAATTGTTTGCTGTCATATTTTCTTATTTTAAAAGCTTTGTTCAATACTTTTCTTAAATGTTTATATACTAAACAATGTGTGATTTTTTGGTTATTGTTTGTTTTTGTCTTAGTTTTTTGTTATTATTCTTATACATTTGTATTTATGAAGTGTATCTTACGTTGATTGCATAAACCTCTAAAATATTTTAAACCATCAACAGTAAAGTGGAACCTAATGACCACAATCTGTTCTGAAAAGTTGGCTGCTATACAAAATGTTCGCTAACCAAAACAAATTTTTTAAAGCCATGATTGAGGGCAATATTATTATATCAAAGCACAAAAATTCATAAATATGAAGGATCCGTAAAGATAAAGATAAATAATGACCGATCTAAAATTTTGAATGCTATCCAGGGAAAGTTTTTGGAGAAATACTTGGTCGTTATCCAAATTGTTGCTAACCGAGGTTCCACTGTACTATAAAACTGATAAAAAAAGTCACTCACTTGGCAGTTTGTGTAATAAATGACATATAAATCAAAGTAATTTGAAACAGAGGTGAACAAAACGTAACAAAGGGCTGACACATTCAAACCACAGTGAAAACAATACAAAACCCGGCAGGAAGGACGACAACTGAATGACACAAAGAACAATACAGCTCTACGAACACAAAGCAATTATAAGAACAGTAGTAGCCAGATTGTAAAAGAAATAAACCGTGAAACATGGCAGTCAAAATATTTTGGGAAGAATGAAACCACACAATTCCACAGTGCTCGGGAATAGCTTTACAGTTTACTGAATGCTAAAATATTGGTCTCGTGTCATGTCTGAACACACTCAATTTAATAAGAGACAAATATTTTACCTACACAAATGAACCACTTTATCGGGTACACCTACCATGTTGGTGCACTTTGTATACTGTGATTGACTATAGCCCATATTTTGCAATGCAAAATCTGTCAGCCACCCTCTGCCTTGTCAATCAGTGAAAACACAAAACACTAGGACCAACACCGACCAGATGTCATTCAGGTGATTGACCATTCTCAGCAAAGCAGTGACTATAAAGCAGTCTAAGTTTAATATTATTTTATATGCAGTAAATATTTTTACAGAGCCTAACACGAAATAGAAAGCCATACAACACAACCTAGTGAACTATTTTTGAACCATTATTTTAATATTTAACATTAAAAACTCCAACTATCTATATTTGAATACTGCCTGTGGTATAAAATGCATTCATCTATACTTTGGGTATTGTTTTAACATAGAAACCTGTAATCATTTAGTAAATTTATCTACCACAGAATAAACTATTTTTTTTTCTTCTCATGTCAGCGTTTCTCATTAGAGTTTGCCACAGTGGATCGAGGTCTGCCTTATTGATTTGGCATAGGTTTTAAACCAAATGCCTAATTGTCTGGGCTTCGGACCGGAACCACAATGCACTTGTTTATGCTTATGCTTTTGGCACCCAAAAAAACTTGTCCTTTCTGTGGATTAAATCAAAAGACCATCTTGTTGTGATGCAACAGTGCTTAAATATCTGGCTTATTGTTTTAAATTAATAACAAGTATCCATTTAAATACAGTGGCATTTTAAACAAATTGGTCAATGCTGTTGTGCATTTATCTATACATACAACATTGTAACTGCTTTCAAATGATGTGTTAGTGACTGTGATTGACCAGAGCTGGTGGCTTCTTTGTGTCAATAGAAACAAAGCAGGTCTAATGGCACATATGACTAAGTACAACAAAATTTACCCCTATTACTAAGGCTTGACTGTATAATCAAGTCTCTCTTTAATCTACAACAAAACGTAGGTCAGATTATCATTATTTAAATAATAAAAGTGTAAGTAATTGTAAAAGATGTTATCAACTGGCAATGAACCGTGTAATTAGCTTGGGGCCCTTGTTTATGTGATTATCATTATGGCAATGATTATGGCACAAATAAGTGGATTGTATTGTTAAATATTTATGATTACACCATATCAGACAGATACTTTTCTCTTCCATAAAGAGACAGTTTGAATGTGTAAATAATCTTGACAAGAGACAAATATACTTACAGTTCAGAGAAAAATAGTTAACCGCTTAAACACAACATAATAAACGTTAAACAAATTCACTTTTATTGAATAAAAATGTCAGCCACTTTAAACCCATCAAAAAACATAATTGCCTCATATAAGCCAGTTAACCAAATTTAGTTGACAGTTGGGCTTAATTTTACTAACCCCACCCAGGCACGATTACTGCCAGAATCTCAACATCACCTAAATAGGATCTGTTGCAATGTCAAGCAGGCTTATGGCTCTCACATTTTGTATTTTATATCTACCAGGGTGGAAATGATAAACTTTCTACAAGGATCCAGTTAAAGTTTATAACAATTACCCTCTTTAAGAGAAAACTTTTGTTTTTAAAGTTAAACCTTTCCAGAAGTGGTTAGTCTAACGTTTTCTGCCAAGAACACATCAACAGAAAATAACCCTACATGTCTTAGTTTTAAGGTCAATGTTTACAATTCCACAATAAGAAAGAAAAAGGTAACATTACATCCATTGATGAATTGCAAGGCACAAACCACCTCTGATCAAAAAGAGCACAACGATTTGTCTTATTTGTACAAAATGATTAGCTTGAGAAGTTCTGAAGCGTTCTGCAGGTACACAATGAATCATCTTTATTAAATGTCATTATTTTTTTAAAGGTAAATGAATTATTTCATTCAGTCTGTCTTCAGGAGCTGAAAGATCTAAAACATTATGTCTGACCACACCACAATGTTAGCCGAAATGATAGATGGATAAAAATTAGTAATCCAAATTGCTGCATGTACAAACTCTCTTTTGGAAACACATGGAACATGTTGAAAATTGGTACTGATACATAATCTGTGCACAGCGTTCTTATTAATTACTAATATTAATAATGTAATGATTGTAGAGTTTTCAGTCTTTACAGAGTTTACAGAGTTTGTGGTAACTACTGTCTTATACTTATGTCTGGCATTGTCTTGCTGAAATATCTACTAAAAAGTATGTCCTGTATGGTATCATATGATTTTTTAATTATCTTTATATAGTTTGTCACCATTACACATAAAAGTCACACTGAGGTGCCCAGAATCATACCAGATGTTAGTTTTTGCACCTTTTTTTCTGATACCAGACAGTGCAGTCATGGCCTGGTGGTTAAAGAATTAACTGGGCTTGTGATTGGAAGGCTGCCTGGTTGATTCCAAAAGTTGATAGGTCACAATTAAAGTGCCCTTGAGCAAGGCAACTAACCCTAACCTAACCTAAGTCTCCAAAACATCATATTGAAACATGGATTAATGTTTTATTATCAAAACATTGTTTGGGTCTAGAGAACCTTAATTTATTTCTAAATAGAAATAAGAAAAAACATGCATATGCATCTTACATCATACAATGTATTACAAAATAGTTGATAATGATAAAAGTTGCGGTATAATAGAACATGTACAAATTTATTTAGCAATTTTGTTTTTGTGTCAATATTCCCCCGATGTGCGTTCCTCCATAGGATGCTTTTAATGCTGTTAAAGAGCTGGAGGGGGGAATACAACACAACACAGCTCAACAACAGAGAGTCCTTCCTCAAGGAGATGAAGAACACTCTTCTGCTCTTTGTGTTTTTGCACAGGTTATGCAAATCAGCCCTCGTTGACTACCAGACTTGTTAAAACATTAATTAACAGAGTGCTGCCTTGCTCAATATTTGGCTACAGAGCCACTGTTTGCAGATGTAAAAATTTACAGGATTCCAATTTTAATGAGACAGCAGAGCACAGGTGTGCTAATGAAGAACCTGGCTCATTTAAATAAGACAATGCTGTTTAGGGGAAATTAATTAACAACACTAGAATAAACTACAACACTTCGACACATGCAGGCTTGAAATTGTGCCACATTGCTTTTCTTCTTTTTTGAGTATGTTACTTAAGATTCTTAATCATCTTTTCATGATTGCACAATTAAATTATTAGCCAGATTTTTCAACTCCTGGGATTAATAATTGAAATAATTATAACAGCAATTATATCATGTTTAAGCCGAATGTTCCTGTCTTATGTGTTGCTTTTTTCATTTTGTATTGTACAATTCATACGTCTGGTTGTATTTTTACAGTAGTCCTCAGATTACTATATGTAAGCTTTTTTTCCACCACATCGAAAAATTAACACTAAAAGTACCATTTTAAACACCATAGGCTTCCTTTTGACATTTTTGGACAGTAACAATCGACGGGAACAGGTAATCAAAGGGGAAAACCTACATGGTCTCTCGTGTAACACACTGGAATGTGTTCTTAACCCCAGGCCTGATATTATACTGCTCATGTGTGCTCCTCTGAGCAGCAATTACAAAGCGTTAGTAATTGCGAGTGTTAGATACTAAAAAGTGTCTCACACGATCAGTCACCATTCAGCTCTTGGAATATTTTCTTCAGGGCAAACCACTTTCTTTACTTCAAAAACGTTTTATAAGACGCATCCCAGTTTATATTCTTTCAGTCTAGTATGGACCACACATTTACTACTCCTTTACTTTGCATTGCAGACATGTACTTAGTCCATATTTGTCATTCAAGAAGTTGTTTGCCTAAAGCCAAAAGGCACGTTAACATCCTGTGTGGTGTGTATTTGACAGACTGCTGACAGAGACACGCCTGTTTTAGTACTGAAACAGTCCACTAGTCTGTTGTCTTCACTTCCCTCTTTTCTCTTAAGGAAGGTAAAACCTAAAGCATTTTGCTTAACTAACTTAAGTTTATAGCTGATGTAGTTTTGTAACAGAGCAGTCCAACCGTACGCTTTATGCTATGGCTTCATTGGCCATAGATTAAATATTATATGCAAAAATATTATAAATAAATCACTATATAGCATGCCATTTGTATTTTTTCTTAGTATTATCTCTTATACTGAGCTTCCTATATGCATTTAGCACTGCAATCCAGTAAGTTTACCTACTTCACAAGCTAAACGGTAACATGTAGTTACTTAAATCCATTCTGCATTATTAAGTGTAGATGGAATACAGAATTATTTGAGTAATTGATTAGTAATTGCACACCAGTAATGTCGGACTCTGATACCGGAGTTCTAAGTAGTCTGGTGTGCTGATGTTCTGTCACGGGTACAACATGTTGCTTCTGTTAGCACCAGTGACGCTGTAAAAGTAAACAGTTATTAACTGTGTTTTAGTAACGATTAATCTATCTAATAACTGTTACCATTATTACAATGCCTTTCCTGTTACTGCATTACTTAATAAAAATATTTTCTATTCAAGCTGTTTTGATCTGGTTCACTCTTTCAGCCAGGAACTGTGACTACATATGTAGACTAGGGGTGTGTTTAGAAATGTAGTGAGATGACTCGCTGTTGAATCGGTATTTGAACACTGAGCGACATGTCTCATTTCACAATGAAGCTAGCACATGTAGCATTGCACCATTTAAATGAATAGAATGGGGGTGGCGTAACACATTAGCATTTTAAAAACCTCGACTGAAAGCCTTTAAAGTTCTCTGTTTTAGCCTAAAGTTGCAAGTAAATAAACTTGTACACCTTTATTTATATGAAACATCAATAATAGTAGAAGAATGCTAAAATCTTCAAAAATTTTCATGCAGTTAAAATTGTGAAATATTGTGAGAAAATTTTTTATTAATATTTGAATGGCTTTCATTGAAACGCGCAAAGGATTGGATACAAACAACAATTTGTACAACTGATAATGATTGTGATAATTATGCATGGTTATCTGTAGCCTAAAGTGACAATTGTAACAAATTGTTAGGCAACATTCTTAGAAAACTATAGTTATAGAATATCATATCATTAATATCATCAGTATCATGATCCTTTTAAAATGCGAGACATTTAGTATGAGAATTGTAAAGGCCTTATCTTAGTCCAGGCCTGCGGCCCTTTAAATAGTAAAGAAATAGCACACAAACACCGGATGTGTGATCACGTTGAAGAAAGCCTGCTGTCGAGTGTTGATTTGCGCTGTCTGGCGATTGCCCGTGGGGACGCGCATGAGTTTTATAGCTGAGCCCGGAGAAGAGGCGTTGGCAGGCAAAGAAAGCATTCTCATCAGTGTTTATTAATCATCAGCGTGATGATACTCTAATAGCTATGGCATTTTTACAGTTGCTAAACGTGCACAAAGTGGCTTTGTCTAGAAAGTTTAGTGACCTAATAGTCTTTTTGGTAACCACTGCACATGGTTCAGATTCAAACAAAATAACACAAATTTGGCCAAAATGGTTTCATGGAACACTTGGCATGTGTGCTCATGCACACACACACGCGCGTGCGCACACACACACGCACGCACACACACACCATCACTACACTGCCTAGGTCTTACTTAAAAATCACTACACTTATGCTTAGAAATACTAATGCAGGTCATACTGGCAAAAGTTATTGTAATGAGGCTGAGCTTGACAACAATGTTCATTATTTATGAGGTTACAAAGAAAAATGATATTCTTTCTCTTTTTTTCGCATGTTAATGTCATGTTTTACACTTTCTTCAAGTTTGTCAAGTTCATATCAAACACAGTCGTGGACAATTCTATATACATGAGAGAAAACTAGAGCATCCGGAGTAAACCAATACAGCCCAGGAGATCACGAACAGAAATGACCCCAAAAAGTCATACCTGAGGTTCAAACCCAGGCCTTCTTGCTGGTCACCCAGGTGACAAAGCTATACACTTAGCCACCTAGTATCCCACAAAGAACTCAAAATAAAAACAAAACAACTAAAAAGCCAAACTAGAAATGCTACGACATGCAAAGAATTAATGACACTTTAGGAACCAGAAGCTGAATACCCAGTGATGCTATGATTTTGAGCAATTAAAGGCCTAATTCTTGGGTCATGGTTCCAACAGTGGCAACTTAGAGATGGTGGGGTTAGAACCAGAAACTTTCTGAACACTAACCTAGTTAGTAACCCTAACCATTAAGTCATCACTGCCCTGCCATGTAAACCAAAGCCAGATCATTTAGACTGGCAACCTGTTACTGCTCATTTGTATTCACCCAGTATGTGTTCCATCTTGACCCTGGAAGGACTAAGCAGTGTTATAACCAGATAATGGATGGATGGATGGCAAGATATAAAGATAAAATATAATGAATCTACAGTAGGTTGACCATCATTTTCAAAGAGCCAGGAAATGAAAGCAGTGGTATAGCTTTTCGGCCTAAGAGCTGCCGTGTGTGCAGCACTTCTAGATAAAAGATAAAAGTCTGTTTAAATACAAATACATTGGTGTTGGATCTCTCACCAATTGTTTTTCACATAACACCAGTTTCCTTTTTTAGGCTTTGAATTAAATTTACTAATAACAGACGTGTACTGGTTCAGACAATCTAAATAATTACTGTATAAACAGAAAAGTAATTTTATTATTATTATTGGTATTCTTGTTAGCGTCTGGTGCAATTTTTGTCTTTTGTTGTACAAGATGCTGCTTTGAAACTGCACCAAGAAATTAAATAATATGCTTGTTTTATTGGATCTCACAGGCATTCCCTTTAATTGCTAAGTCTGATAGTGCATTAATTAGACCCTTTCTGCTGATTCACAAAAAGCAATCAATTACACATCTAGACGGGACTGGCAGCACCCTGTAATTGGGAGGCTGCTTTCCTTTTTTCAAGTATCCCACCGCCAATCTGAACAGACCAAACAGGTGGCAGCAGAGGAAACAAGCTCTTCCAGGCCATAAAACTGGCTAACTAGCTCCTGAGACTTGCCAGCCTATAATTATCATATCATTTGTGCTGTAAATCACACTGCTTCTTGTCATGGTATCAGACTTACTGCAATTTTATACAGCCGCCATAGAATTGCAGATGATTGATAATTGATTTATTAAGGGGTTTGGTGTATTTTAACATAAATTCTTTTTATGTGTTGTTTCATTATTGATTCTTTTAGTTGACACTAATAACATGTTTGTGAATTATATGTCATTTTAGAAAATTACTGCATGAGATCAGATTTTTAAGTAACCAGTAAATCTGGTTTTCTTGAACAATTGTCCAATGGGCAAAAAGCATCTCATGTCAGTAACTGTTGCACAAGCCTGTGATGTATAGCTGGAAAGGACTTTCCCTTCCTCAAGTCCAGACACTCCTGATTCTTGCACACACACACACACGCACACACACACACACACACACACACACACACACACACACACACACACACACACACACAC
>JAOUQU010000028.1:3217584-3230248 GCA_028566735.1 Ammoglanis amapaensis
AATGAAAACAAAATTATACATTACTACAAATACAATAGAGATTTTGTTGGACATGCATTTTGACCTCTTAGAACTCTTTTGTGATTACATGTTCAAAAGTAGCATGTCAGTGTCTGATTTTGCATTTCGCCAGTTTAAATCATGGTTGTCACTGAATGGGCACCAGTTATAACCAGAATTCTCCTGACTGGCTTGCACTTATGAACTGGTTCGATGTGTGTGGTTACAAATTAAGCACGCAGATCGGGTTAGAGCTCTGTTAAGTGGAGTGCTTTCAGCCCATCAGAGTGTTAAATTTTTTGTTTGTTATTGTTGTTTCAGTTTAAAATCAGTCCACACGTGCAAGCCAGTCAGAAGATTTGCGCTTGTAATCTGCTTGGTGTCTTGTGTGGTTTTTTTATTGATGACGAACTTAATTTTTTTTTAAAAGATATTTGGAAAAGGCCGGAACATCTTAAATACATCACGTTCCATTTGAATCCTTCCTGGTGGACTGAGGAGAGGCAGTGTGCAGAATCTGTACTTCATCCATCGCTCAGCAAATGACTACAAGCCACAGGAGATTCGCAGATGCAAAGCCAGTCGAGTCTGAGCAATCATATTGTCTTCTTTCAATTAGCAGACATGATGAAATGATGACATAAATAACAGGGATTATTACACACTACTAATCTGCTGTTGGCTTTATTCAGTGAATTCATTGGCAGAGGTTTTTGACAGACTTTAGACTTCTTCATCCAAGCGAAAGAAAACAAATCCCACAAAGCTGTGACGATGAGCAAAGTGTGAAATGATGTTTGTTTCATGAGTTTATTCGTCCCTGTAGCATCCTGCATGGCTTCAATACCAAAGACCAAACTTGATTTTTTAAAAACTTAAATAACACACATTAACAGTCACATGAACACAGCAGAGTGAACACTGCAGGGTGTAGAGAAGAGATCTTCGTTCCTATCACAGGCCATATTTGCTTACTGACATCCCAGCAGAGGCTCGCTGATTTACTCCCTAATTAGGCGAGAACGCAATCGGAATTGTGTATGGGAAATCACTGTTCTGCAGCACTGCTTGTTTATCACTGTTGTGAGAGCACATCCTGTCTAAATATCTGGAAGTACCGTTATGTGCACTACAGTTATTTAGTGAGTAGCACTGCTGCTTCACTGCATCAAGGTCCTTGATCTATCGGTGGGGTGGTCTAGGTCCGTTCAGTGTGTTTGCACGACTTTTCTCTCGCAGTCCAAAACTATGTAACCAGGTAAATTGGTCTATAGATATAGTATCTCCTAAGAAGAGATTTTCTCTTTTTATTAGGACTTTTGAGACCCAGACTTTTCCCTGATGTGTGTTTTTTATTTCGTCTAGCTATTTGGGATTAGTAGGACCTTACAAGCATAAAAATGTAATGTCCTCATATGGAGACAGTAGGTCTAAAATAAAGAAACAATTGGCTAACAACGAACAAAACAGTTTGATTGAAACTGTAAACATTAGAATACATAAACAACTGCTAATGCTATTGTAAATAAATACATTTGATTAGTATTTTTACATGGTTCATGTTTTTGTCTGGACTGGCTGTAGAAACGTTCTAGTGGGATTGTGTTCTAGGCCATCTTGTGTTCAATCAATTGCGTGTTATGTTGTCATATGACCACTAGGTGGTACGGACAGTGTGTCCATATGAGGCCAAAAAAAATAGGCAGAATGGTGCAGAGAACCAGAAATGTAATGTCCTCATACGAGGACACCGGGTCTCTAGAGGTTAAATCAAAGAAAGGAAATGCAGCTTACAGGATTGAGGAGGATTGTCAGGAAGAGCTCTCCTCCGTTGATGAGTTTGTCCAGCTCTTTGGGGCTTCCGGGATACTCGTTGTAGAAGATGGTGTGTGTAAAGAGTCCACATGTTTGTCTGGGCAACACCTGAAGGGTACAGATGTTTAGATAATGAATCACTTGGAAAAGAAAATTGTGTGCGACTTCCGAAGAGAATGAAACGTTTCTGAGAACAGCTGTGGGAATGTGAATTACACTATCTGCAATCAGGCTGAACATCAGCGAGCGCTCCGAGAGGTGCTGACGAAGGCGGCGACAAGCGTCTGATTCGACTTCCTTCCCAAAAGATGCGTGTCAAGTTGTTTGGAATAACAGCACTAACAGCACTAATGAACCGATGTTCGAGCATGTCCTTCCTTTGGGTTCTTCCCAAGCCAGAGACTTTTTGTTGTTATTACGTGTCGCACACACGAAGCACAATTTCAAATAGAGTGCGTTAGCTTGGGAACATATTCAAGGAGCACATTTTTAGCACGGGACGCGAGCGCGACAATCGGCTTCGCTTGCAATTTTACTCTCTAAATAAAGAGTGATACACGAGAAGAGAAAAATGCTGATTTGGGCACAAAAAGGTGAAAGTGACAGCAAAAAGTCAGACAGGAGTAAAAACATGTCTGTACGGAATATACAACACCAGCAATTTCACCATCAATAGAAAAAACACACACAAGTGTGTGTGTGTGTGTGTGTGTGTGCATGCGTACATGCATACATATACCTCTATCTATTCGTTTATCGTCCGTTTTCACAGTTCCTAGGGTAGGACGTTAATGTTTGGAGCAGAGTTTTTTGTCCAGATGCCCTTCCAGACGACAACCACCAGTAAGTGGTGGGAACTTAGTGAAACTACTGCACAATTTTTATACTTCTCTAACCAACCTAGTGCATGTTTTTGGACTGTGGGAGGAAACCGGAGTACCCGGAGGAAACTCACGCTGACACGGGGAGAACATGCAAACTCCGCACAGAAAGTCCCCAGCCTGACCCGGGAATCGAACCTGGGACTTCTTGCTATGAGGTGACAGTGCTGACTACTCAGCCACCGTGCCGCCATATATATATAAATATATACTGATTTGCCACAAGAAGTCAATCCCACAGTATATTCCTGCTATTTAATAGCTATTTAATTGCTATTTAATTCATCTGCTGTAATATGTGCTAATAGCCACCAGGGATGTTCTAAGGTGGTTATTACATCATAATACCACGGAAGTCAAGGCAGCTCATTTTTCCTGATACCAAACAATTTTTAATCAATTCCAAGAAACGGATGTATGGGATTTATTAACGCACACATAGAGAGCCACATAGAAATACAAAAGCATGCAAAAAGTGATTTTAGTTTAAAATCTCCTCTTTGATGCTTACAGAATAGCAATAGGCTTGTGAACATAAATCTGATTCAATGTGTTGATTCTTTGCCATCAGTATCAAGCAGCACAACAGACTGACAATGGTTCTTATTGTTTGCTAATGAAATGGAGAACATAAATCAGCGGAGCAGCATTGGATCAAATTAGCGTGGTTTAGCGGAAATACTTGACTTAATAGAGCTGGCGAAAGAACACAGATTCGTCTCCACACCTCCAAGATTTCCTACCATCTGTTCCTTTGTTTACACCTCGCCGTTTCTACGGTAACGACAGTAGGCAGGTAGGAGTGGGAAATAGTTCAGAATATGGCGGCGCTCCATTACTGAACACTTTTTTAAAAATGAACTTAGAAAGCAAAACACTTATTCTGAGACCAGCGTTGGGAAAAAAAATTGTGTTTAGTGGGTGTTGTTAAAAACGTGATAGTCATAGTCATATGTTTTATAAGGACTGTGAAAGTACACTAATAGCGTCATATCAAACTGAACAATAGCCTCTTTTGGCTCTTGTAATTTATTTGATACTGTTAATTTTTGCGGTAAGTTGTCTCTTGTTCACTACTCATGTAAGCACCTGAACGGAAGTGCTGTATTGTCACCAATTATGTAGACTATGAATAATTTGTTCTTAGATTTCCTTTCACAGTTTATACGCATATACGACGATAATGAGGCTGTCTATTGTGACGAGGTGATATGCCGATCTCACATGCCTCTGATGCTCCAGGCCTGAAGAATTAGCAGGTGTAAATCACAATGCATAAAGGTGACATGGATTAATCTTTCAGCTGGTAGAATTTAAGGCCCAGAGCCTTTAACTTGTAAGAGCCGGATCTCATCAACCTTGCAGACACACCCAGACGTGGAAAAGATGGACGGGAGGTGAGAATCACACAACAGATGAAAATAATTAAACCTCTACTTGGAGGACGGATTTAATGAGGACAGTTTTGTGACTAGTCATGGGAAATACTCTTGTTTTGATATGGCTATAATTTGAAAAAGAAAAAAAATGAATTCAATATATAATTAAAAAATAATTATCTGTATCACTTTATATAGTGATACAGTGTTATTATCTGTATTATATCACCCTATTGTAAATTATGTTAGGGGTCAAATTTACTGAACTGTTACTTTGCAGCAATAACTATACTCAATACAGGATTTTAAATTATACACCTTCTTGCATTTGTCAAATTACAATGCTTGATGATTCTAAATGCATGTAAAAACAATTACTGTGTTAAATTTACTGGTATTAGTAGAAACTTTTATTTTAAGGTGCATTTAAGAATTTATGGTTTTTGCTCAGGAGCCCAATGGTGGCTGTTTAGTGATTTACAAAGCCTTTTGATCAATTGTCCTGTGCAACTACTATTCAAGACACTATTCAATAAGACCACTTTTCAAAAAGCTTTTTAAGCATTATGTATATCATTATTTTATTAAATAAATAACTTGCCAGTTAATCGTGTTGTAAGATTAATGTTAGAAAATAACTTATATTTTTACGAACATTTGAGACAACTGACAATCATGTTTATACATAGTTCTGACCTAACAGCCCGTGTCAGCCCTGTTTATTTATTAAAAAGTAAAGATATGTTTTACATATACACTGTTTAAATTTGTGATCAGAAGTTACTGGTTACACAATTATTATTGTTAAACGCAGGCCTGGACGATTTGAATCTCCAGGTCATCTCAGTTGAATGTTCTTGGGCTGTGGGAGGGACCTCCGTAGTAAACCAGAAGACACAGGTAGACACATTTCCACACAGAAAGGTCTCAAACCACTCTAGCTAGAGCATGGCAGTGCTACCCACTTGCAAAAAAGAGTAGACATAATAACCGTCTATCGTAGAGCAGTGGTTAACCTATTTGATTGTTGAGAAAAGCTCAATGGTTCAACCTCCACCTCAGTCAAGTTATTAACAGTTATTGAACAGTATTTGAACACATACGATTCGGAGCACCTCTTAAAGGTCTCTAGGTGTGTCTCTGAGTGCACTGCGTTTTGGTGCGCACTAAGCACATATCACACTTCATTGATAAAAGTGTTTCCCAAATAGAATATTACACTTTGGGGAAAATGGCGGACTAACATTTGATCGTGTTTCTTTATTCCGCCAAAATATCCACTAGCTTTTATAATACAAAGAATGTTCATGCTTTTATTTGCTTTTGTTTACCCCATACTAATTAAAAAAACACTACTTACATTTATATGAAGCAGTGGGCTACACTTCTGATTTGGTGATGGCTTGTATGAACAGGTTAAATGTCCCGCCCTTTTCGTCGACAAAATGGCGTCCATTTAGTGCATTTAGTGTACATCGTGTTACACTGTATTCGGAGGGAGTTTGTACTGTATGATTTAGGTACTTTCAGTGCACTGAAATCTATTGTGTTTCTCGAATGCACTAAAATTCATGTTTTAAGTGTGCAAGTGCACAATTTGGGATGCAATCTGATTTGCTTTGTAGCATCCACAATACCTCCCAAAACACTATGTAGATCAAATCATAACGTTTTAGATTACATGAGTTATGGCTGGAGTGGGTGCATCATAGCAAAATAATTTCAGGTTTATAAATTTCCTTTAGTCACTCAGCTGTAGTTTTTTTTCTGTGGCTATCTGATGTCATGCGATAAATTTACATGTCTGCTACTCCAGGTGGTCTGATTAATAAGAAGCAAATGAACAGTGGCGGCTTTATAATTCTAAACTGGTTAACAAACGATTTTAATCAAACCTTATCTATATAATAAAAATAATCCCTAGTGTTGGTTTTAAAAATGCACAGAATTGTATTGAAAATGTTTGATCAAAGCCTTTTATTGTCTAATAATCTGCAGAAAACAATGAATAAAAAACTAATATTTCAAGACGATGTTAAATAAAAAAACCAGTGAGGCTACAGTGCAATCTCTTGTCCTCGTCAAACCAAAAAAAAACGGTAATGAAGTGCTACAATCTGTTTTTGGACCTTAAGGGAAACACAACAAATGCTTTGATTTTCATTGTTGAGTATATGTGATTTTTCTAAATGTGTTCATTTTCAGCCTTCTGTTGAGATTATAATAGAAAAAAATACAATAAAAAACATCCCAATACATATTTACATAGTTGGACATTTAACAACTAATTCGTGTTTTCTTCTAAACCCTGATGTCCATGATGTCCAACACAGACGTCAGCGTGGCTTGGCACTCAAATGCATAGAAAGGTTCGCTCACTCTGAACAAATGCAACCAATTTAAGGATTCGACTGCTCATAATGTGCATTACTAAAATTACAGATCGGTTCGATATGTCTCAATGCCGTCTGTTCGTTGAAACCTGATGGCCATGGTTATAGAAAAACAATGAAACATTGATAGACACAGAAATCCACAAAACATCTTAGAGTTTATGGCATCCGTGAACGTACTAGTTTGTTAATGAATTCGACTGTGATCAACAGTTCAGCAGTACAAAACAATATAGAACGTTTGATTAACTCTATTAAATGAAATACATTACGATAGACATGTTCAGGTGCAAAATAGCTGAAAAACTAAATGCTCCTCATGCTTATGATGTCCTGAACTTTAGAGGTCTGTTTGTATTGCATACAAGATGTCTTGGAATTAAATCTTTTTGAGCCAGTTGAGAGGCATCCTAGCCTGGTGATGCTCACAAATGAGTTTTCAGCTGACAGCACGAATTCCGTTTGACAGATTCAACAGCCAAGTTGCTTCACGGCTAGGTCAGGTACTGAAAATGTTGTTAGCTTAGTTTTGTTTGTTTCCTATTTTCTCTCTTCTAATTATGACTAAGATGCAGATAGTCTTTAGATGTAGACTAGTGACTCTCAGTCTTCAGAGATGATGTCTATGTCCTCTGGGCTGCCCTGTTGTGTGGCTACTCTCCAGCGATTCACATGCTGATTGCCCTTTCTTTTTTGCTGCAGGTCAGGCAATTCCTCTTCAAGCTTCTGTCGCTTATGTTTGGTCCTTCGGTTCTGAAACCATACTTTTACCTGTAAAAAGATTTTAAAAAATCAATTTACCACATGTAATCATTAGTATATTAACAACCATTGCAAATATCATTTTCAAGAAGACATCTAATATTGAAGTGAAGTGTACAAATACAACAGATTTAACTTCTTTTGGTTGCTTCTAACTAGGGGGCACCCTTATAGTGCAATTTTTCCAGACTTGGGACTGGCACTATAATCGAATATTTTGTGTATTACAATGGCTTTGATTGGACCCATCCAATCAGTGGCAAAGCCACATTTTAGAGTGGGGAATTCAGAATATCTGCTCTAGTGTGCAAGAAGAAAACGACAGAATCGGAACTGAAAATCTTAACTGATATACATTTTGTATACCTGAATGCTTCATAGGCATTTGACCAAGTTTTAGACCAAGTTGGTGCTTTATTTTATAAAGTGACTGCAGGTATACAGAGTGGCTGCAGGTTCCCATGCCAATAATACACCTTTGTGTACATAAATTAAATGGTTATGTATGATTTGATATTCGGTGATATTTTACCAAGCCAACTAATCTCCTAGCATGAATCCAATGAAAATCAATAGTATGGTTTGAGTTAATCTAGGGAAATTAAAGACCATTAGCCATAGAAATGAGTTTCAATGATTGACACATAATATCTTTTACAGCCCACAGCAGTGCTATTAAAGCAAATATATATTTATATTCATGTATTTTATGCTGTATTATTATAGTGTTTTTGAATCTTGTAATTTTGTAATTCCACTAATTTTCTTTGGTATATAGTAATTACTGTTATCTTGTAAATCTATTATCCATGTTGTGCATGAAAATGCTAACACCTTCCAATTAAGCATCCTAAACAAATGGCTGTTATGAGGAAATATTTATATGCATATATAATTTGTATTGCATGTTCAGGTCTGAATGACTCAACTGAAAACCCTATGCTGCTATCTACCATAACAGCACTTGCGTCAGCAACAGCATCGTGTGTCTAGCACCGATTGTGAAATAGCCTATAAATGCATGTTAAATACATGTTTCGGCATTCCTTGGGCCCAACCCAGATTATTGAATAGCTGATTACCATGCTGTGATGAAATAGTGTTGAGTTAAGAAAAGTGTGTTGATGAGAAAGTATGTAGTCACATCCTGCTTGTTCAGCACTGAGAAATGCAATCACATATGTGTGTATGTATGCATCTGGTATGTTTGTATCTGTGTGTCTGTGCCGCTAACTCTTACCTGGGTCTCGGTGAGGCAGAGGCCATTGGCTAGCTGCTTGCGCTCAGCTCCCACTACATAGTGATTCTTTTCAAAAGCACGTTCCAGTCGTAGCAGCTGAGATGGAGAGAAGGCTGTGCGGATGCGCTTGGGCTTGCGCGAGAATGGTCCATGTAGCAGCAGGTTTTCTGGGCTGCTTTCCTCACCTGTGTGCATGAAATACACAAAATAAGAGAAGTCTTGAAAATGAGAAAACCTTATATAGTCATAGAAATTAGCACAAATAGTCATTTATAGTTATGCACAATATAATAAATGTCATAGCAAAGTGAGGTCAAAAAACAGTTTGTAATTTGATGACGAACAATTGAGCTAAAATCATTTGTTGTGTTTTATTCATTTTTACCATAGCGTTATTTTATCGGCCAACCATATCTTACTCTTTATCAGCAGTTCTGCACATGGGATTTTTGACTATTTTGTGAGAGTTTACAGGGAAAACATTTTACTTTAGATTTAGATTTAAACAACAAATACTATTTGGATTAAAACTGATAAGTGCAACTTTTCATTGCCATTTAAAAAGCATCTATTACAGTACAAAGAAAATACTCTGTCTCATGCAAGAGGATGAGAAGACAATACTTTTTTATGTGAGAAAGGCTATGTTAAGTTCTAGAATATATCAAATAGGCATTTATACAAACCACTTCCTTATGGTTGTAAGTTGGTGTTTAGAACGTTTTGCCCTGGTCACTGATGATCTTGGGTTTTATCCAACACTCTAATATCGCTTTAGATTTGAAACTTTAAATGTCAGAATACACAAGTAATTTAAACAACTAACCCTAATAGTTATTAAACTGTTATTATAGTTTAATTTAATTTATAATAGCCTTTGTGCATTATGATGTCTCAATTTTAAAATTAATCCATGCATATTCAATGAGTTTCCAATTCCTTGATGATTAGCATATTCCAGGAAAACTTCTATGGTTCGTGCTTACTTCATTCTGCTAGACAAAAAGAAACAACATTCAGATTTATTTTTCCATTTTTCATCACGCACCATCTCCCTGATTTTCATACAAATACACCGGTGTTAACGTTCCAATGTCAAAACCTAAGTAAATATCTTAGGATGAAAAGATGCAAAAACAATTGAGACGAATCTTGATAGGCAGTTAAGCAAATGCAAACCCCACATTTTGTCTGATTTCATTCAACATAAGTCTATAGTAAAATGTATTCATTATCAGTTCCATGGGGTGTGTGACCTTACGTCCACCGCAGGCTACATCTGGCAGGCCGAATCCATAGGCCGTTCATTAAAAAACACACAGAAGAGGCAAAGCATTTTTCATAAACAAATGGATCTGTAATCCCGAGATGGGATGTGTCATCCTTGAAAAGAATATTTAGCGAAAGCGCGACCGCAGTCACGCACAAACAAAGTTTGTCCCTTTGGAGCGGTTGAAGGTTTGGACAGCACAGGACACTGAGGTATAAGACCATGATCTATTGTTAACAAAAAACTAACCAAAATCTATCAGAGTGCAGGTGTTCAGTAACCGATGTCCATCATTAACATACGCACTTTTTGAATAGATGGACGTTTTACCTTTAACGATATTGCAGTCATTTAGCTATGCATGCACGTACACTTGAGGTGCATTCAAAGTGTGTTGCAGCTTTGTTCATGTTTAGACCTTCATAACCATACACACTAATACTACAAAAATTCATTGAACACATTAATCATTTATGGATGACTTTTCTGTTAAATGACCCATATACCAATTATTCAATTTAAAGAAATCTTTTAAACTTCAGTCTTCAAAGTACGTATTTTAAATTGACAAATTTAAATACAAACTTTATTTTGATCTATTATTGGCCAATGACATTTACAGAGGTTAAAGAATAGATTTCCAAGGGACTATAATGTCTATGATTTAATTAAATTCAGAATCCGGACCTAAAAATAACATGTTAAACATATTTCGCTTTGTAAACTTTAACCTGAAATAATCATAACCTAAAATCACACCCTAGTGGTACATCTATAAAGTATCATTGTTAAACTAATCATACATTCCTGAACATTGTGTCCAAGATATTAATAAAGGCAGCAAAGTGAATAGCTGCTTTGAGTTATGCCCCCATTAACAAGTTTGTACACAAAAGGCTTTATGTAAGTACAATGCAAAATGCCTTTTCAATAGCAGTGCCGTGCAGAGCTCCCCAGGTATGTGCTTTGCCTTGTGTTCTCTAAAAGGTGCATATTTTCTTTCACAGAACTGTCATTGACAGGCATTTTCAGCTGGACTGCTAAAAAGCCTTTGAACATCCAAGCCTAAAAAGGTGCCGATGCACCTGAGACCAAAAATGCTACTAGGAAATGCTTGGCAGAAAGGAAGAATGTAAACAGTTTACTAAGAATTGGTTGGTGCTGAAAAGTCAGATTAGTACCCTTTGATATGGTGTAACACACAACACAACACAACAACGGTTTATGTTATCAAGTCAAATGAATGAACAAAATGTATAGTAAGTACCAAGTATCAATTTAAGTGATACAGAGATTATCTATTCTATATAGATATGTCAATTGGTATCAGCATTTTGTGGGCATCACCATGGGCTCTCCTTTGAGAGATCTGGTGGAACATCCTGGCGAGTAGTGTTTGAGATTCAGGGCTCCTCTGAGAGTTTGGGCTCAAACAGTCCCTGGCCTATCCATGGTAAGGATGCCCCTGCTTTCAGGGAAAGGGAACCAGATGGCACTTTACTGGCATTCCCTTGGCACAAACAAGCTTGGTCTTGTTAGCATTGCTCTCATTAAATGCAGGGATAAGGGTGGCATACAGTGGGAAATAAAGACACTCCGGACCAATTGGACCACACACCAGTTCCAGGGCTCTTGTTGGTCTAAATGTAAATAGCAATTACAATCAGTAATTGTCTTAATGTAATAAAACAGGTTTAAATTTAAAAAATAAACAAATGCTAGCAACAAATGACAATATTTAATTCATGAATTTGTTATCAAGAGTCCAGCTGAACAATTCCACATAATCATATCTGGACACAACGGTTTACATTTATATCTGCTTCAAGTCTAAACCGATCCACCCTGCGAAAAAATAATTCATCTTTGTATGCAAATGAATGTTTTGATTTTAAATCTCAGCTCACAAAGTAAAGTAATTAAATAAGTAAATAAAAAGTAACTACAAGTAAACAACTGTCAGTCGAGTCGAAACAACACAGCAGTTCGCTAGACTGACCCACAAAACAAACCCTAGCAAAGGTATAACAGCAGGCCAGACAAGAATCCTGTTTACATTGTCCTACACAAAGGATCTAAGGCCACTGACACCTAGATATTGCTCCTTCAGGAAGTGACAGAGTTAAATATCTAGCAGACACATTAGCACTGAGAAAAAAGTGACAATCGTGATGGGTAATCCTTTCCTATTTAATCCCCTTGGCTGTATTTAGTCTTGTCCAAACAGTGGTTTTCTAGGTTATTGGACACCATCACTGAGTGGATCAGTGGTGTCCATAAACAAAGAGACTATCCGAGCCCCCCGGATCTGACTAACACTGACAACAACCTCTGACTCCCAGCATTTACCTAAGTCCTGTGCCCTAAAGGCCTGTGGCTGAGCCGAATGCGTCACCCGGCACACCTGATGTTTCTACGCTTCCTCACTTTGCCTTGCACTAAGTCAACAAGGACAGTCATGTCAGAGGCAGTGAGTCTGCTGCTTTAACAAATTGACTGGTAAGCTGGACCACCCGCAAATCCGTTATAGGTGCTAAATCGTCCCATTGGAAGATTCTATATGCATTCTAAACAGTTTTTAGATATTGAGCTTTAAAGATTTTGCATTCCATGTAGTAAAACTAATCAGTGGAAGAAGTCCAATAAGCATATAACTAAAAACATTACCTCACATAATGATAAGAAGTTGTCACAGACTAAGAATATATGTATGTTGAAAGTAGTAAAACAGACGAATGAAAGTACCTTTAAATTTAAAATAATAATAATAATGTTGTATAATAAGATTATCTGTAATAAAGGTCATAACACCAGAAAATGATGTGTTTTATTCAGGGTGTTCTAGTAAATAATAATTACATTACCTTTTGTATTTAACTATGCTATTTCTCGTATTTATCTTTTATTTTTTAAAAACACATTGC
>JAOUQU010000028.1:3246968-3259060 GCA_028566735.1 Ammoglanis amapaensis
TGCCCTCCTACGGCCTCCTCCACGTCTCCTGGTGTACTGGCCTGTCTCCTGGTAGCGCCTCCAGCCTCTGGACACTATGCTGACAGACACAGCAAACCTTCTTGCCACAGCTCGCATTGATGTGCCATCCTGGATGAGCTGCACTACCTGAACCACTTGTGTGGGTTGTAGAGTCCGTCTCATGCTACCAGGAGTGTGAAAGCACCGCCAACATTCAAAACTGACCAAAAAAAAGAAAAAAAAATATAGATAGATTGACATAAATTGACATAAATAAACAACATGAAATTATTGTGAACAATATGTTAAATGCATTCAAATGTTTTGCTTTGATAACCGATGTGCACGTCGAATGGTTTTCGAATGGTCTTGAACGAGTTTCCAGAGATGCTTCACTCTGTGGGCCATGTTTTACCAAATCAAATAAATTGGGTTTATGAAAAGGTGTCCAAACATTTGACCCGTACTGCATTAGAATTCACTTTATGATCTGTTTATTGTTTACAGTCGCTGCTAGCACAGCTTTTGTGGATGTATAAACATCGGCTATTGTTCAAGTTCAGTTTTGTGTAATTACAAAGCAGGCTTATCGTAATTGCTAACTAAATAACAATGATAGACTTGTTCCAAGTAAACTCTTTGCCTGGCCATGCATGCAGCACATTGTAATGCAATAACAACATTCTAGTTAACATTTCATTATCATAAGCCTTTAACATTTTTTGTGAGTATTTAAAATTTGTGCCTTTGCAGTGGAAAATGCTTCTGTAATATCAGGCACTGACGTTGGACAATAAGGCCTTGGTCCTAGTTGAAATTTAGATCTGACCCAGTAAGTTACAGTAATCTGCTCATAAGAAGAAACAATGTACATGTCTGTCCATCCGTCCATCAGTGACCCATCCAACCAATGGCCTCTATCTGTTTGAACATTTCATTAAAGGCTTATTTTCTAGATTTTATATTTTCTACATTGTACACACTTACAGGCTATGTAAAGCTATTTTAACAAGAAATAGTCACGGTGTGGAGTGTCAGCTTGCCTGGCCTCCATAATCACCTGATCCAAACCCGATGAATATGCTTTGGAGTTAGTTGGACCACAGAATAAAGACAAAGTAGTCAACAAGTCCTCAGCTCAATTGGGATTTCATTTAAAGACTGTTGGTCTGACCATTCCAGATTGCCATGAAGTGGATTAAAAGAACACCATGTGCAAAGTTGTCATCAGAGCAAAAGGTCATAACTTTGAAGAATTCAAAGAGTCGTTTGTGGTTAGAAGTTTGTGGCCTTGAGACCAGAAGGTTGCTGGTTCAAGCCCCACTACCACCAAGTTGCCACTGTTGGGCACCTGAGAAAGGCCCTTAACCCTCACTCGTTCAAAATTAATGTTCTATTGTAATTTAAAGTTGCTTTGGATAAAAGCATCTGTAAAAATGCTGAAATGTCAGTGTTAGTGTTGCGTGGGCATTGCAATTAAAATCTGTGATGGAAGGCTAAGCCTTGACCCTAGGCAGTTGGCACAAAGTAAGTGTCTGTAATAAACTGTTCAATTGAAATATTTATTTTAGCCCAAAACTAAATAATAGTAAACATTTCTAGAATTGCACAGACCCAGAAAAGCTAGCATCCAGAGTTTGTGGTGCTGTAATTGTCATTGTATTCAAGGTTTGGTACCTCATTGTGCCTTTTGATTCTTTGGAAATCAGAAACAGGAAACAAGCCTGGATAATGACTGGTAAAAAAAATCGAACAAACATAATGACATTAACATCCAAAATTGTGAACAGATCTTCTCAGGGACTAAGACACTCAATGAATTAACTTGCTTTGTTTTTTTCTGCACAAATTGTTCTACCTCTCAATTCCCCGTGTTTTTGGAAACTTTACACCACTTTATACATCCCACCATTAGCCTGAGCAATGTAGCCGTCTCCACCTCTTGGAGTTTATGGGACAAATGTAGGGTTACACCGGATAGTACATTTTAAATATCCGTCCAGAACCGGAAAGCACCAAATATCTGAAGCACTATCCTGCTTGAACCGAATAGTTGGTGTTCAGATCTATTTTGCAGTAGCACCTCATTATATTGTACCAACTATGGAGAATTCGAGATAGGTGACAAACGGCCTACCAAAACAGAACTAATAACTAAACATGAATCCTTAAATCACAGTTCAGTTTCAGTTGTAATTTTAACTTTCAAAGTTTAATTTCTTAATGTTATTTTCCCAAAGTTGTCTTAATGTGAGAAGTCTTTGTTTAGATTACTTTGTACAATTATTTGTTCACTATTACTAACACATTCCATCAATTACTTGTCAGCATGCAATGACTGGGAGTATTTGTACTGTTTTATTGTGTATATGATAATAACTTAAATACAAGAAAAACAAAACAGTGTGAACCACTCAATCACTTTTGTCCAAACCAAAAAAGAAAAGTGTAAAAACAAGCAGAGAACAATTTACTTGATGTGCAGTTACACTTGCAGGTGAATCTTTACTTTAAAAATGAAGTGGCTTTAATACGCCATCATTCATATCAGACTGATACTGATATATAAATAAAACCTGAATTTAAAGGCTGGCTGAAGCCGTTTATTGGAGATGATACATGGGGGTCACTGTCTGTATTAAATTCTATACCAAACTTCGAGATATAAAAACACATTTAACATGCTAACATTTAACAACATGGCCAAAACTTTATGTAGATGTATTTCATTTACATAAAAAATATTTATACAAAGCTATAAAGTCATGAAGTTATTTTGAAAATGACTCCCTATTTAAAATACAAGAGAAATTGTTCATATGTTCAGATCGTACATTTGTAATTTAATAATATAATTATTTTGAATAATATATTTAGGGTGTTTTTACTCACTTTTTTCTATTCCACAGCGTTTTTCTTTTACAGCTTCAAAAAGACGCAGTATTCTAATTAGTTGATGACAACATTTAGTGACTTCTAGTGATTTTTAAGACCGAATGGCACACAATAAATAGAACGAAACACATTTTAATCTTTCCCTGCATTTTGTAACTTCTGTGGTTGACACCCACTTCCAGACAATGCGAAGAGAAACATTTCATTGTACTGTACATCGGTATATGTTTAATGACAAATACAATTTGAATTTGAATTTGGTTTATTTCCATATTTGTATGCATTTTTCACCTGCACTATTTGAATGTGCGCACACAGTCCCAGTGTGCATGAGCAGCCGTGCACACCATTCACAACGTGTTAAAAGAAAAGCTTTAAACGTGCTGACCAATTCATATTTTGTTCAAAAAGTCAACTTTATTTATGTAGCACTTTACAATATACATTGTGTTAAAGCAACTTTACAAAATACAGGACCAACAGATACAAAAATCTCTAATAAGAGACTGAACTGATCATGTGACAATTAGCGGCCCAAAATTTTCTGTGGCTTCATTTCCGGCCAGAAAAAGAAATTGTACAACCCTTAAAAATGTTTTATCTTCTTTGCTCCAGATTGGCTGTATGCTACCTATCCAGCCTAATTAGACATAAGCCTAGACAGTCTAATGGACAATGTTTCTCTTGAGAGTGTCTATTTTATCACAGGGCTCATTATGAATGTTTGGAGGAAGTGTCTGTACAGAAAGGCTTTTGGAGTCATGCCCTCCTCTTGAAAAAGCCTGTTCCACCCATACAGTCTCTTCCTGGATATCCTTATTAAATCCTTACTAAATCCTTACTAAATCTAAGATTTGATCAGTTTTTCAGCATTTGTTTATCAGCATTCAAAAGCACCGTTTACATACAGACTAAAAAAGTTCAGCAGTGACATACAATGGTGCCTGTTCATGTAGCTCTGTGGTTGGACAGAGATTCGTTACTTATCTATGTTTGTATCAAATGCACCCAAATACCTTCTTGTCTCTGAATGGTCACTGGAACAAAGATTTGACATTGAATTAATCAGTTCATATGTTGCTTTTAAAAATAGAGAATATTACAGATTATATCATACTCCTGTCATAAAATAATTGTTTCTAATCGTATACCACATTTGGCTGTTTGTGTTTCATGTGCTTTTGATGTGCTTTAATTTTTTTTTGGATGAAATTAGTCGATGCTTTTGGCACCCTGGTTTAAGCAGCCAATGATACTATTTACACCTAAGAATAATTATCATGATGTATATTAGCCCTTTATATAAAGCCCTTAGCCCTTTATCCTGCAGCAGCTTAACAAGTGGACAGGAACATCTGGAGGTATTTTTGTATTTGTAGGTGTGGGATTTCGGGTGCGAATGCACATAAACACAGGTTACATCTTATTATATAATTCTCCAGAATTCTCTGTAAATTGCAGTGCCACCCTAAAGTATACTAGTAAAGAAGTTCATTTTTGGGCCAGCTGTAGTCAAACTATAAAACCACCAAAATGGTTAATTTTTAACATACGTTTGCTATTTTAGTTTCTTGTTTTTTACACAGCACAAGAGGCTCAGTTAACAGCACATGTAACTATAACACCCTTTAGGAGTTGCCTCATTGGATTTTGATCTCCATTAATGACTTTCACACTAGATGGCTTTCCTGACTCGACCCTCCTTATTTATTCATATCAGCAATACAACGGACTGGTTTAGAGAATAGAGAAGCGTGATCAAATGGTAGTCATTTCCCCTCCAAGTAAAGTGTTCTATTTGGGACACTTACCCGTGAAAGTGTGCACTAAGACATAAGTGCTTAGGGTAGTGGGCGGTTTGAGACCACTAAGTTGTTCTGTGATCCTCATATGGCTGCACATTCATCACAGCCTTTATTGGGTCATATGTTAGTCTTTTGTAATAACTTGGGGTTTATTCTTTGCTTTTTAGAAGATTTATTAAAGCCACTGGCCTATTTTCATCAAAGACCAACCAGGAATACTGCTGCATGTTGAGTTTGGAACTTATTGGCAGTACTCTAAATTATGTCTCTAAAATATTAAAATTTTATAGCATTTACTCTAGCATTTTGGTGCAGTAAAATTATCTCTGCTCTTTCTATTTTTGAGACGGGAAGGGTTTTTCTATAATGATTATTAAGTTGATTTAATCATGTTGGTACACAACACAATTTTCTAGAAACTAGCTAGGCTGGGTGTTATGACCAAAAATGTATCATAGTATTTTTAATGACCAGTTGTCTACAGCTGTTGTATTATCTATGTTACGGTCTGGGGGTGTTTGAAAATGTACTCTTTACATTACAGTTTGGAACTTCTTTAAAATACTCCCAATGATGCAACTGGGTATGTTTAGGGTCATGAAAATTTTCTTTGCTCTCTGTGCTGCATTTAAAAAAAAGCTAAACTGATAGCTAAATGTTTCCAAAGGTTTAATCATGTAGTAAGCCTACTTTAGGTTTTACAAACTATCAATAGGCTTTAAGATCAGGTTCAATTTGAAAACTTTTAGTCACAGATCGGAATTTGCATTATTAATTTGGCCGGATTTCATTTTTATTCCATTTGCCCTTTCTGACACAACTTTATCCTGGCTTGAAACCAGTACTAGTACCAGTAATTTGTGCATCTGGGGTGTTCAGCCTCTGGTGTTTTATAGAAAATCCCACTGCTTCATTCATAAATAGGGATGAAATCTGCAACAGTAGAAAGACGTAAAGAAAACCTTAAATACTTATTTTCTAACTAAGAGTTGAGTGATTCCAATGGCACTTGTGTATTTATAAAATTATTTAATTTAGATTAAGTTTAGTTGGTCATTGTGAAAACACATGAGAACTGATGGATTGACTTTCTTTTTCTTGTTAGATGAGGAAATGGTATCCTCCTCCTCTTTTGGCCAGTTTCACTGCTGCTCAGTATGCAGGCTAATTACATAATAACCCATGTACACTATGGCAACAATTGATTCGGGGACAGATGCAGAAGACCTGTTGGCTTCCATTCACCTTGAGAAGTATCTGAACCACTTCAGACAGGCAGGTTTTCTGCTTGCCCGGGACTTCTGTCATGTTGACAAAACTGTTCTTAACAGGCTTGGAGTGACCGCTACTGGTCACAGGAAGCGAATTCTCAAACTAGTCGAGCATATTCAGCTGATCTGCAAATTTCAAAGTATTGACACCGAGTTGGACCGCTGTAATTCGGACTCGGCCATTTATTTGGTGAATCCTGATGGGTGTTCACCTACTCACCAGATATCAGTTACACCCTTCGATTGCTTGTCCAACCAATCTACACTTGTAAAACGTTCCCAGTCAGAGCGCTGTACTACTATTGTAAAGCCCATCCCAAAACCTAGAACTGTCTTCAACAGGCAGAGGGTGCGGCTACCATCCCCGCCATCACAACAGGAAGTGAAGGTCAACAGAAGGTCCTCTCAGGGGATTTCCCGTTCTGTATTTCTGGAGGGTTCACCTGCCGAGCAACCTAGCTCGGGATCGCTGGACTCACATCGAAACGCATGTGAAAAGAGGTTAAACAAAACAAGGTCAGCCCCGGAGATTTGTGGACTATTACCTCCAGTTCCTCCAAGGATCAGTCGAGGTCTTCCTACTACATTTAGAAGAATGTCGGGCCAGGACAGACAGTGCACCCCTTCGCTGTCTTCCTTTTCGGATACTTCAACTAGTTTCCAATGTTCACCCTTTACCAGCAGGTCTGGTTCTCCTCCCAGCCCTCCTTGCTCTAGCCTTGAGATGGTCTCCAATGAAATCTACTCGCCTGGCACTCCACCACCCCTCTGGAGCCGCTCTTTACCCATACCACCTCCACGCCAAGAGTCCAATTCATCTACTGAAAGCAACAGGTAGGCCATAATAAGGGCTGTGACAATTCACAGATGAGTTGTTACAAATCAATTCACTTGGGTCACAATTCAAATCACTGATTCATTTAAGATAAATTGATATTTTTTACTTCATTTTGACCGATCTTTGAAATAAAAGGACATTCTCAAATATTTTACAAAATGTATCTTCTAAAGAGAAATTGTGAAACCATACTCTTTGTGTAGTGAACCCAGTATCTTAAATCTTGAATCAATTTGTATCGTTACATCTTAAGTCGCAACAAAATCAAGTTTTGTTCATGGTGGGTACAGCTGATAAACTCATTTTTATGAATTCATATATTTACAGCACTTTAAACTACACCTCTTCAGAAGCAACAAATCAAACATTCAGTAAGTTTCATATTCATTAACAACAATGCTAGTTCTTTCATGGTTAATTTCTAGATATCCAGTGCTCATTAATAAGTAAATGTTTTGTCAATATAGCTCCTGCTACATACCAAGATGAACTGATCAACCCATACTGTGAAACAGTTTTTCATAGCCAAAGCCAGTATCAACTTCCTGAGGTAAGTGTTGCCCTCAACCAAGGAAACCGGAAACATTGTTATTATTTTAATTAAATCTTTGTTTTTTTTAGGTTGAAAAATCTCCAACATCTGGCAAAAGGACTAAAATCAAAGATCATAAGCCAGGAAAGGATAATGGGTAAATATGCAACTCCAACTTGTACTCATTTTCATGCCAAATGTTTATCTGTAATTAACATATTTACAATTTCACTAAAATATTTGAAATTCTAAATCAACAATTGAGCTGAGTTTTTATTAGCAGGATAAATGTTATAATAGCACATTTCTAGACTGATTAATTCCCTAAATAACTAATGGATATTCCGATAGCATGTACCCTTTAGGTGTGTATGGATGAACTACATGACTTAATAACTGGTTAATGGGATTCAAAAAGTTTAGGATTCTAATTGATTTATGTAAAATAAATTGATATTTGTTAGAGTTCACTATGAGCCATTATCATTAATAATCGATTCATGTGATGAAATATTTTTAAAATTTGTAATAAATAAAAAAATATTAATAAATATTTACAAATATATTAGTATTGTGATTTGTATTGCATCATGAGTGATATTGAATGGCATTATTACATCCTTGAAATATTCACTTTAAATAAGAGAATGCATCTATGTTATTCATCTGCATGTCATCAGACTTAATTCTAAGCTAAGAACAAGTACAAGGCTCAGAACACGCAGAAGGTATTGTATCGAATAATAAGGCTTATTTTAAAACATAAATGTATGTTTATTAGAATTAGATTAATTTTGATGTATTTTGCTTTGGCTGTGAATTAAACTTCATGACTATTAAACAGGGCAGTAAGTCTTTGCTTGATTGTATTTGTGACGTTGTTATTGCATTTGCAGGCATTACAGTCAGTCCAGTCTGATGCGTCAGTCTCGTACCAGTCCCGGTAACTCTCCAGGCTATTGCACAGTAGGAGAGCCTTCTCATGCCTCACGCATCTTCTCTCAGTCTCCACATGGTCACTACCACAGCGAACCGGATGAGGATCAAACCATCTCCCCCTACGCCAGCTACACATCACTGTCTGAGCGGGCAGTGCCCGTCGTTAGTGGCTGGTTGGACAAACTTTCTCCACAAGGGTATGCCCTATCTGGGCTCCTGCTGTGCCCCTGTTTCTGCATTTCCTGTTTTTTTAAGAGCTGTCTCTGCCTCCTGTCCATCCTTTCCTGCCGGTTTGTCCTCACCTCACTGACTTTTGGTGTCTTAGTTAGAAGGTTTTACTTCGTTTGTGTGTCCGAACATCTTTCTTTATGTTTCTTTATTTATGATATTTTAACAAGCATTACTGCTATCAAATTGAAGTAAACTTTTGTAATTCAATTTCTTTGGCTGGTTTTAATGTTTTTTTAATATTGTTTTTATTTAGGAATTATGTGTTCCAGAAACGCTATGTTATATTTGACGGAAAAACCTTGATGTATAAGGGAAGTGAGAAGGTACGATACTAAGAAAGAAACGTAATCTATTACAGGTTTTTTAACACTGCATTTGCACTTGAATGTTTAAAATTAATATCTTTAGGATTGCATTTACTATGCTCTTAGATAAATCAAACCAAAGCTGACTGTCGAGTCACATTATTATAAAGACTTTTAGCAGAGGGTATGAATCCATCTTCACAGATTATCTACACCCTTACATGCTGATATGTATTACATGCTTATATACACTCTTTCATGGTGATTGTCCTCCCTGCGGTGGGTGAGATCTTGTAAAACTGCAGAACAATGTGACCTGTCACAGCACTAATACTGTTTAACATGGGTTGGAAGAGCATGATCATGTACTACTTTGACCCTTAATTCCCCATATTGAACTGTTTTGTATCTGTCACCATCAACCATCTTGATCATTGTATTTGCTTTGTGGATCCTCATCAATGCACACTGTGGTTGCTGTTGGATGCACTGCGGTCAGCATGGCTTCTGATACCATTTTATATATTTTCTTTACTCTTTAACTTTAACAGCTGGTAATAGCTCAGATTAAATTGCAGTATGGTCGGGAACACTGTCTATAGGTTGTGGATTTAGTTCCCGGCTGGGGAAATTCAGCAGTTAAAATATTCTCTCCATGTCATTGTGAGTTTACTCTACGGGCTCTGGTTTCCTCCCATCATCCAAAAACTTGCAACAGTACAATTATACAATACAACATTTACACATAATTATAGTAATTTAAATTATAGTTGTAGTTAGACAATAGTAATATAGACTATAATTGATATTCATAAACATATAGGTGTGAAGATCGTGTGAAGCATGTAGGTTTTGTAGTTATTTAATATTCAAATGAATCTGTATTCAAGTTCATCGTGACGTGCTTGTTGTTGTGTGGTGTTTATGTATGTGGATTAAGTGACCCATATGGAAAACTTTAATTTGTAATTTTTTTTAAATGTAATTTTACATTAGTTCAGGTTGTGTTATCTAAACAAATGGCTTCCCTGTTGTTTTCACAGGACCCTTACCCTAAAGGTGTGATCCCAGTGGGCGCGATACAAATGGCTCGAACAGCCAAAGACAACAAGTTTGAAGTTGTGACGAATCAAAGGACATTTGTCTTCCGGGCTGACAGTGAAGGTAAACACAGCACGCTTTAGGCTGTAATCATTTACTTCTAATGGATGTCTGTAATCTCAGTGTATACAAAGCAGAACCTACGTCCAACTTCTGGGGTCAGGGAAACATTTCCTAATACTTAGTTTTCAACTGTAATACTTGAATGTTTTTTATGTAAAGTGATATTGTTTAGATCAAAAAGAGGCTAATGTTTGTACGTATAGTGTATTCAGGTTTTAAACAGATCTGCTTCAGATTATCCGCAAACTTGTAATTGTTCCTATATTTTACATGTCTGTCTGTACCTCACATGGGGAAAACCACTTCCTTTGTTTGCTTATGACTGTGAGAGCAGCAGCAAGACTCACTATGATGATGCATTTTACACGTATATTCATAATCATTAAAAGTTTAGTTTTGCTCCTTTTGTCCAAGTCAACATTAAATGTTTAATTCTAATAATAATTCAATACCTTACACCAAAAACATTTATGATTTAGAATATTTTTCACCACTTTTTTTACACAGATTGTTTACAGATAAATCCCAATTTCTTTATTTTCCTTGTGTTTTCTAACAAGAACTATGGAATCTGGTCTAATCTGTTATAAGTAAATCTATCCATCCATCCATCCTATATATATACTTTTTTTGAAAACCACAATTGTATTTATTTTAATTATTTCATTTATGTGGTTTGTTGTTTCTTAATTGTACATTACAGTAGCAAACCATTTTGTTCTTGTCAAACATTGTGTCATGCTAGCTTATCTAGCAAGCAAGAAAAATGCTCTTGTAGTTTATAAGATATATCTAGAGTAATATAAATAAGCCCAGTTGGTTAAATTTATTCACCATCATTGGGTTGTCTCCATTTGTAATAGTTATAGTAATAGTTGTTGTTCCTTTTGACTGTAGTGCAGAGAAATCGATGGTGCATGGTACTGCAGGAATGGGTAAAGGAGCAGTTGGTGTTTGGGCGGCCACGATTTGGCCCGGGCAGTCACTGTCAAAAAAGCGGCTTTTTAGAACTCAAAGGAATCAAGTCGAAGATCTACACAGCTATTATAACCGAGCAGATCTGGCTGTACAAGAGCGAGCAGGTAATTTACCATTCACCACACGCAATCCAGCTGAAAACTTTTACCCAACAATGAGGTCAGGAAAAGCAAACATTGCTCCTCTGTTCTGCTGTGCAGTTGCCTTCCTTTAAGTGTTGCTTCAAATCTGTAAAAAGTTACATTTTCAAGTTATCTTTTCCTGCTGTATTCCTCGATGATGTAGATAAATAATTTATAATTACCAAAGCTTTTTTTACATTATCTTATTCTCTAGAGTTTCAAGAATGGGATTGGAATTAGTGTCATTGAGGCCCGGGGGGCTACAATCCGGGATGGCAAGAACAAAAGTTTTGACCTCATAACCCCTTATAAGAGCTTCAGGTAAAAGTACAAGTTTTTTACTAGACAATGTGACATTGTTATGTATATATATTAATTTTGTGTTAACCAGCAAAATCTAGAAAACCTAACAGTATGGTGGCTTAAAACAAGCTTTTTAAATTAAAATCTGGATGGTGCTGTATCATGGTTGAATACTTTTATCTGTTTATTTTATAATAGAATAGCCTAAAGGTAAGAGAAATTGATTGTGACCAGTGTGTGTAGTTAAATATTGTCCATCTCTGCAGCTTTACGGCCGACTCTGAACGGGAAAAACGTGAATGGATGGAGGCTCTGCAGGAGACTATCTCTGAGACTCTTTCAGACTACGAAGTGGCTGAAAAGATCTGGTCTAACCGCTCTAACAAGGTCTGTGCTGACTGTAAAGCCATCAATCCCGACTGGGCCTCCATTAACCTCTGTGTGGTCATCTGCAAGAACTGTGCAGGTATTAGTGAGATAAGATTCCTTTATTGATCCAGATTAGGGAAATTCGGTGATACAACAGTTCTAGTACAGTGCAAGAACGGGAAAATAGAATTTTTTTTTGTGTGTATATATGTATATAATACACATACATACACGTATAGATACACATATATATACATTTATCGGTATATATATATATATATTAGTGGTGGGACTCGATTAAAAATTTTAATCGAGTTAATTACAGGGTCTGTAATTAATT
>JAOUQU010000028.1:3281286-3294592 GCA_028566735.1 Ammoglanis amapaensis
TTTCACTTTTTAAATGGAATTACTGAAATAAATCTACTTTTTCATAATATTCTAATTTTATGACCAGCACCTGTACTATGAACGTAGCCACTTATTTCAACCTGCTTGGGCTGCTAAAATGCATAAAATAGCATGGCTTAATGTTCTTAAAATGACAAAGTAACACTATTTATTTTAAAGCAGGCCACCAAATTACTTTGATGTTAAACTTTAGAAGTCTTACCTTTTACGATATAAATATAGTTTTATATTGACTTGTAATTTTGTGAAAAGCTTTGGTTCAAAATTGCAAAACCATAAAAGTACATATTGTGTAAATAAATAGCTGTTCTGTTTAAACAGAGAGAACACCACCATTGTTTCCAGGAGGAATATGGCTTTAGAGCTACATGAGCTTATTGGTTTATGTAATCATGTATAGAGACAAAGGGGTTTATGTTCAGTGCTTCAGTGATGCCAGACTTGCCATAAGCCTCTTGCAAGTACAATTTCGGGATTTTAACTGGCTCCTGGAATGAGAGCTTTTGCTGTCATTAGAAGGCCTGTGCAAGCAAGCTGTGGATTACTCTGCACCACTGGATAAATAACAGCACTGTGAAATATCCCTGATTGGCTTTATGTGCTGCCAGGTTCATATCAAGCATGCTTAAAAACCAAGAACATGGGCATTATCTAGTCTTAAGTGGTATGGTATGTGGGATTTGGTAGGTTAAGTTTTAAAAGGCTGCTTGAAAACATTTAGAACAACTTGGAAAATGTTGCATTATAATTGATTTTATATTTACAGCATATGCCTTTATCTATGCCTTTTGTTAAGAGTTACAAAATATAGATTAATCAATTGAGGGTTCGGAGCCTTGCTCAACAGCTGCAACCTAGCATTGGTGAGATTTTAACTAGTCCTGTACCTGAACCACTGAGCTACAGCTAACCCAAGGGACTTTCAAATATATACATAAAGTACTAAATAGATATGTGAAGTTACTTAACTTACTTTAAATTGAGTTATTGTTGATTTAGCTTATCTAAGTATTATTGTTTCTCAATTCAAAAACGCTTTCTGTACTAACCATGTAAAAAAAATTGCTGAGTAACTCTGGGGATTGGTAGCGGTCCACAGAGTGACCCAAGAGTCAGATACGACTGAAACGGGTAAATACACATACACACATCCTATAATATAACAACACAGCTTTGATTAATCCCTACTAAGACATGCATAGGGCAATAAACTATTAATCAGCAAGTCGGCAGTTGTCCCATGAGTAAGGCCTTTAACTCTCAATTGCTTAAAACTTGTAATTGTAAGTTGCTTTGGATAAAAGGTATCTGCTAAATGCTGGAAAAAAGCTCTTGTTGAGTCTGGTGGTCCTGCATCGCATGCTGCGGTAGCGTTTGCCAGAGGGTAAGAGGCTGAACAGTCCATAGGCCGGGTGTGTGGGCTCATCAATTATCTTGGTGGATTTTCTGAGGCAGTGTGACTGGAATAGTTCCTGTATGGATGGTAGTGAGGATCTGATGATCTTCTTCGCATACCTCACTACTCTCTGAAGGGAATTCTGGTCTGAAGGTGTACAATTTCCATACCAGACTGGGAGGCAGTTGGTGAGAATGTTCTCTATAGCACCTTTGTAGAAGGTTTTGAAGATCAGAAGATCATCCATCGCAGGAAGTGAAGACATTGATGTGCCCGCTTAACAAGGGAGGTGGTGTGTGTAGTCCATGCCAGGTTGTGAGGTGCACCCCCAGAAACTTGGTGTTTTTGACTGACTCCACAGCACTTCCATGGATTGTAAGCAGAGCATGTACCTTGTGTTTCCTCCTGAAGTCAACAGTGATTTCCTTTGTTTTGTTGACATTCGGTGACAAGTTGTTATTTCTACACCAGACAACGAGTTGGTTTACTTCCTCTCTGTAGGCCGAGTCATCGTCATTTGGGCTGTATGCAAATTGAAGTTGGTCGAATGTTGCAGGGAGTCTGGATGTAATGTGGTCTTTTACCAGCATTTCAAAGCACTTCATCATGATGGGCGTGAGTGCTATAGGGTGGTAGTCGTTGAGTTTTTGTGCTGGTGACCAATCAAAGTATTACAACTGTAGTTTAATTTAGTATCTGACTGTGTAGAAATAGAACATACATTTATCATAAAACGCACATCGTTAACGGGAGCTTGAGTTGCCGCTGCCGTACTGGGCGCCGTCATCTTAGAAATCCAATGGTAATGGATTGGTATTTCAATGCAAACCTTCATAATATCCACATGGAAACACATACTTTAAACATTATGTACTATCACACTAGATAGCAGTTTTTACTCTTATGGAAGTGCTTTTTAAAAACATCAGTAATGTAACACCTTTTATATTGACTAGTCCATTTCCTACTGTAATTACAGCCATGAACTGTTTGTCGGCATAGTTCCACTGGGATGCTTTACATGATAATTGGGCAAAAATCTCTGCTGGAGTCCCTCTGAGTTAGTTGCAGTCTGGCAGGTGACTGCACACTCAGTGTAGGTGAGACATGTGGTCAATGGTCATGGGGATCGGAGTGTCGGGTCTGCACTCAGGATTTGAACTACCCCCCATGGAGCCCGCTTTGCTGTGAAGCACCGCCTTTTGTTTGTCATTTGTTTACCTTGCTTGCCCAAGCTACCCTGGTAAGCACAATGAGGTCTAGATCAACAGCTCCTTGAATAGGCTGCAGCTTCTTTATCCTTACATTGGTTACCTCGGAGAGGCAGTGATTTAGAGCCTGACAGGTTATTTCCAGTTCAAAAGCACAAAGACACTCCACTTATCCAATAAAAAGAGTCCACAACTCTGCATCCTTATGCTTTGTTCAAGAAGAAAGGCCGTCACAGTACCATATATACTATCAGTCAAAAAACTGTTGGCTAACATACTAATTTATTTTGGAATGGAATGGATATATAACATATATATATAGCATGTAAACAATTATTTTTGTTTAGATGTTGAGATGTGTGCTTGAATTTGGGGGTTAATGCAAAAGTCAGGGGCTAAGGCGAGGTTTGGGAATAGGCTGCATAAACCAGCTGCATAGCAAAAACTCCACCCATTTTTGCTCTGCAACAAAAGATGAAAGCGTGTCCTGCTGAGTGGCATAGACTCCAGGTGACTAGAGCAACCTGACGGGTGAAGCCCTGTGCACCCTACTGGAGAAAAAAGCCAGATCAAGTTGTATGGCAGCTATTGATGTATTCTTTAAAAAGGGGAGGGGTTGGTTTTCTTTTTTTTAACACCAGCACATAATCCTTTCCTTTACCAAAGACACAATGCAATGGTAGGAAGTTAGCACCTTTGTGGTCTGATCCTAACAAGGCTAAGCATTCTGGACCAGTGCACACTGATCAAGTTTCACAGCAGAAATCATGTTTTTAAATAGTCAACATATATAGCAGGTTCTCCATCCATGTCTTATTCGAAATGAAACCATTCAGACCGTTCACACACATTTTTAGACTATCTTATATTTCTATTTCATTAAAAGTTGTTTCATGTAATAATTACAATTTATGGTTTCCCTTAAACCATAAGTACAATAAGTATTTACACTGCGATAAGTAAATAAATCGAATTATAGGTTTAGTAGTATTTTCCTAGATCATAGGTAGGGTCAACTTTAATTGTAGCCATTAAGTGTATTTATTAACCAAATTTAAAAATAAAATTAAATGAGGCCAAATTAAAATTCAGAAAATCCAACAGCAACATTCAATATATTTACTGTATACAGTCTGAACCATTGAGGGTTAAAGGCATAGTTTAAGGGCCCAACAGTGAAAACCAAGCAGTGGTGGGCATTGAAACAGTGACCTTTGGATTACTAATCCAGCACCACTAAACTACAGTTGAACATTATGGTTTAAAGCCTTAGCCTTATTTTTTTTACAACAGTTCCCAGTTGTTTTCCCATCCTGTCCTTTGGGCACTGTGTAGAACATGAGTTTCTTGATGATGTTATTTACAGAGTAGGTTACCAAGTCTTTTTCCAACCCATAGTGCTATGTGGAGCTACATTCTTTTTGACAATTCTGCATCTCCAATTGACCTTTTATCTTATTTTTGGACTGAGGCAGAAACCAAAGCACCCAGAGGAAACCCATGCAGACAAGGAGAAAACATCACATTTTTACAATAATAACAACAAATTTTTCTACATTTTTAATTCATCAGAGATAGTGGTGTGTGGCTCTTTGTGTGATAAATTGCAGATCCTATCTCTAACTGGTGAAAAATGGTTGTTGGTGGTTTCCATGTCATGGTGGTGTCCATGGTGTTGGTGGTGTCCATGCCATGTCAATATATAATTATGATATTGTATAGGTGCAGCTAATAATATTTAAAGTTAATTATTTATATTCATAACATTTATATTTTACATATATTTTACACCAATAAGGTAACCAGTAAACTAACAAAAGCATTATAGTATATAATCTATGGCTGTTGGAATGTCAAAATGTGTAATGCATTGCTCTAATTTAGGACAGGGGAGGACATTCTTTTGCTTAGCAATTATAAATTCTAACTGCGTTACTCTGTGAGATAAGAACTACCACAAGTTTGTGTTTACATAAAGGACAAAATTAAAGGGTTCAGAAGTTCAGTTCATGCAATAAAGTCTTGCTGCAAAAAGAGCTTGTGATTGTTTCGGTTGCTGGAATGGTCTCGCTATATTCTTTGTCTTTGGTCTCCTTTTGTGCCTCCTTAAATAAATGTTTATGGCATGTTCTTCAACTTTTAAGATGATAATTAAGTAGATATAATAAGATGATTTATGAGTAAAAAATCACAATTTAGGTGGCTAAAAACTACTCATTATTTAAAATCTATCTTATTATCTCAATGTCAAAAGTATAATTTGTAAGTATTTGAATCAACATTTTGCACACGCATACAGTGGATCCCATTTCCATGATATTGTAACAATGGGAGTCCTGAAATTTAACTTCAGCAGTAGTTTCTGTGGATAAGGAAAGACTTAAATTATTCTGCATTCTTCCTAATGCATTGAAAATTATTTTGTTATTATTATGTTTGGCAACCTTGGTGCTGCAATATGTATACTGAAATCCACAACAGTGGAGTAAACGAACTCTAACCCTAATTTACTCATCATTGATCTTAAGATGCTGACTAAAAACCCAAGAAACAGAATAATGGTTTGAAAATGTATAATGTTTGTCTACAACAGTGACTAATGAAATGTAACTTTGGTTTTTCATAAACAATAATGAACTCCAATGTTTAAAATCTAAAATATAATCAGATATATTGAGCCTTGCATCCTATTACTAAATTACTGCATCCTAACTAGCAGGCCTAGTTAGGTTGCAGGAGGGGCAAGTGTGGTAAGTGTGTTAATCATTCTCTTGTCAAAGTAAAGACAGAATCCAATGGAAAGCCACTCACTGACAGCTCTTGTGGACTAATGATGTACGCTTGGCCCACTCTAAAACCCCACAGAATGATCAACGATCTCCCCTGGTCCTACAATAATAAGCACAGGAAGCACAATCTGCAAAAGAAGTACTGGACTGAGAGTGAAGTGGGCTTCTCAACCATGAATAAGAAAGGCAGAAGGCAGAATTGATCAGCAACGTTATTGATCACTGCTCCCACTGCTTTGCCAGACTGGAGGTGTCGAAGGGGCAGCTGAGTCACTGCACATGCCACTCCCCAGGTACCCACCACCCTTCACATAAAAGACACACTTTAGCTTGTGTGGGCTGATACAAGGTTGGCTCATTGTTGAATTGTGGATATTTTGAAAATGTTTAAATAATAATAATGTGGTATATGCCTTTTTACTGGCATTGAAATTGTATCTAAAGTAATACATTTGTACTTAAAATAAAACAAAATGTGTATTACAATAATAATTCAATGGTTATATAGTTTAATCATTTTATATAAACCTCTTCACTTAAAGAAATCTCAAATGGAAAACATCTCTTTACAAAAATGACCCAGTTTGGCCCACTTGAGGATCCAAATTAGAACTTATAAAAACTGTGAAATAAAGAGATCTGTTATGCTAATAAAATCAATTAGATGACTATTCTAAGTTCTGTGCTAACACTAATGAACATAAAATGAACTAAAGCTAACGAAAAGTAAATTGTTAAACTTAAAACTAGCTAAGTATGATGAGCTAACGGCTAAGAACGGCAAACAAAAAGAGAGAGATGGAAAAGATGTTGTGGCAATCTTAATAAGATATCAAATGAGATGCAGATGTGGGCGGGTAATATTTGAACAATCTGGTAACAATTTAACATTAGACATTGTCATTACAACTGCATTAAAAGCAGAAGTATTAACTAATTACATGTGGTAGCTGTGGTTAGTGGTCACTAATTACATGAAGTCGCCCTAATAAATATAATAATAATAAATATAATAATAATAATTTTCCCCTAATAAAGTAGTTTTTGTGTACTTGTAGTACTTGCAATGAATATAGTCACAGTGGGTTTTAGTCTTTAAACATCTGCTACGGTGTGTGAAAAACCACCAATCACAACACTTACCCCACACAAAACAGAAAAAAAAAATAGAAACAGTACATGTCATATTATTGTTGTTAATTCGTTCCTTCCCTGGCAGGGCATCGGGCAACTTTCACTGTTTCTATAAATAATATTTTTATACAAAGTAAGGTAACTGATCCCACGGAATTTGAATAATATTATTGTAAAACTACTAAAATGTTTTAGGGAAGTGTCTATACTAAACTACACACTTCACAACCATAAATGTTTAAATGTTGTATTAAAATGTTTCTATCATAATTTCTATTGTATTTAAATACAAAACAACTATTTAGAGATTTATATTAGTTTCTCCACATTATATCTGTATTACCCTTCCATTAAAAAAATTACTTTTTACTTCAACGTTGAGTAGCTTTTTATACTAATAACTTTACTTACAAAGTAATAGTACTTTGACTTGAGTACAATATTTTAGTACATAACTCTTTCTACCTTTCCAGTGTTACTTTAAAAATGCTCCATCTCACATCAGCATCTGCAGTTATTTCACAATCACATTCCTTTGGAATAAAATAAAAAGTGAAAGACAAGTTGAAAAAGATGATGACCATAGCAGTATAGGACTGAAAAGGCCTCAGCCAAGACAACTTGTTCCATTGGAAGCTAATAGGATTTTTCAGGAACCTGCACTGATGTCCATTCATAGTCCTTTTTCAGTCGAGCGGCACACTTCGGCCCCCCAGATACCCACAAAGAATACTACACACACACACACACACAACACCACCACCACCACCACCATCACCACCACCAGCAGCAGCAAGTGCTTATTAAAATCCTGATGCAGGTGACAGAGCAAGAGGATTGAAGTTCTAAAGTGAGTATAGAAATTAGGTTAGTGTGATGTAACTTTTCCATTAACAGACATCAAATACTATTTATCTAAAATATACAACAAGAAAAAAATAACTTTGTTGAGAAGATTATAAATAGCCTCAAATTTAATCGGACGATTCCACATTCTGGACAATAAAAGAGTAAGTGAAACCAAATAAGTGATTAATTAATAATTTTACCCTTAGCTTATCAGTTATTATCCTCTAATTCATGATGGATCTGGTTTTATCAGGATCACTTTGCACATTGTATGCACAGTAGGATAAATGGTTTTATTTAAGACAAGTTTGGATAATTTTAGCCTTTTATTATTTTGTGGGAAAATTTGCATTGTTACAGCCACATAAAAGAAGACTAAAATTTAAGAAATTAAACAAAACACTATAATATAAAATAAAAACACAATACTTTTTTACATAAGTTAAGAGTGATTATAACACTAAAGTGGTATTGGAAAAACATAAAAATCTAAATAAATGAAAAGTAAATGTAGCTTGGTGCAACATTTTATTTCACAAAGCAGAATGAAAAATGTCTGGGTTTATTTAGACTTGAATATGTCTAGAACAGTGCTGGGTATCGAGCCTGACCGCACAGTGCAGTAACTATCTTTGGATGGATAAGCTTGTCAATGAACAAGCTGTTCAGTGCTGCCACAGTCTTATGCAGTGGGTGGGCGGTGTTCTTTATGTATAACACTTTGGTCATCGTCTTTCTCTCCCCAACTTGCCAAAAAGTCTAAAGAACAGCCCGAGACAGAACCTGCCTTCCTGTTCAATATTTTTTTCCATCCACTGACAAGATGCTCCTAACCCAGGAGATAAAAGAGTAATGTACTGTTAAAATAGACTAATATGAAAGATTGTATCCATCCATTAATCTATCTACTGTATCTGGTTCCTTATTATTCTTTATGCAGTGCAATCTTAAAGATCATTGTGGAACTAATTCTTGATAATGTATCAAATCCATTATAAAGTAAATTCATCCAAAATTATTCAAACTTTTTTTTATTGTAAAACCATTTCTTCATAAAAGATTTAACAGATTTGAGAAGAAATTTATAATTTCAGTTTCCTAGTCTTTGTATTTCCTGTTGATGTGCCAGGAATGTCCACTCATTTTCCACTCAAATTTGTCCACTCACTTTCATTCTCATTACATTGCATTTAGCATTTTCACCCATTCAATCACATCAGTACAATGCATACTGTATACTGACAAATGAGTGCATACTCCTCAGTGAGAGGATTCATTGTGTTTTGGACAGCTAGAACACACAGACTGAACGAGAGAGAAAGCGCTGCAGGGCTTGATTTGAGGGTGGGCAAATCTGACAGCAAGCTTTAAGTCTTTTGGATACTGGGGGGTGCAGAACTCTGACAGGCAATCTTCAAGTGGAAAGCTTTTCAAAGCTTTGTTATCCACTTTGGCTTGCCCTTTCTGACCTTAGAATGGACGCGCTTAGCCCTTTAGGAAATAGAGAGGAGTCTCGGGTGCGCTGTATTGTAGTGCACGGGAAGCCGGGTTCAAACGCACATGACCAGCAATCCCCAAGGAACGGTAAGGGTGAAGACCCAGCACAAAGGTGAACCTGGAGAATCATCATCAGACGCACGAGAGAACTAGAGATGTAGAGAGATTTAATGTCCACAGATGACCTCCTTGTTTTGCAAGTCTGTAATACACAGTTCCTGTTCCTATTCTCTATTTCTCTTTGTCTTTTCCTTGCTTTCCCTTTAAAGCCGAATCTTGCCTTGCATCCTAGTTTGTACAAATAGCAACAACACTTTGGATATTTGTACCTGCATTACTAAAGGTATATGTAGAGGGTTGTACAACTGCTAAATTTCTAATATCTCTTGCAATTTATTGTTAATTTGCGTTATTTTTTTAATTAAATGTTAATTGGCAGAACATTGTTAATATGTGGGTTATACAGTAAATGCTTGCAATAAAACTTGAAACAGGTTTTCCTTACAGTTTCACTGGACAAAACACTGGACACAATCAAGGAATCAAACCACCACCCTCACATTTTTATTCATAATCAAGAATCAATTAAGAATGTATAATCCTTAATGTCATACAGAGTTAACACAGTGGCTAAGTAACTATCAAATTAATTATCAATCACAGCAATCATTTGATGCCACATGGCTACTGGGATAAAGGTATAATTCTTAACTTTGGATAATATCTTTGTTACAAATGCATGCCATTGGGTGTAGTAGTTACATTAAGTTGCATCTAAATGTGAAAAAATAAGTACAACCCACAAAATGCAATAATAACTTTTGGCAGACTTTATCCCAAGTTGCTTAACATTTTAGCTAAATACAGCACACACAATATTGACGCCAATTGGCTTAGATCAGACACGGCTAGCATATATAACTTGTGCAATACATTTAAACCTATATATTTAAAACGACCAGTTACAACCCTTATTTAAAACATTACGATATGATTGAGTTTACCTTTCCAAAACCAGCCAAAAGCCAACAGAACAACTCCTGTGCCCATGTCATGTGTGATTTAAATATACCAATGTTCAAGCATAGATACAGGACCATGGTATATAATTCTGTGAAATTTAAATCAGAATTTAGTGGACTAAAAAAACAAGATTATTTGTTGTATTGTACACCTAGATTCAGGCTGTGTGTGCCATTTTTATGGTTGATCCATCCTGCTTCATGTTGTTTAAGTCTGGGTTTTGTGTAGGCCAGTCAAGATTCAGTCAGAGATTTTCTTTTAACAATGACAGTTTTGTTTTGGCTGTTGATTTTGGGTCTTTGTTTCTACCGATAATAAGCATCTCTGTTGCGGCAGTTGTTGTAACATACAGATCATAATTATTGCTTATTTTTCGGCAGACATGGAGTTTTGTCAGACTGTTCAAAGTAGGTAAAATGTCCAAAAAGTGTTTTTGGCCTGATGTGACATACTGCAGAGTTCGTTTGAAATGTTAAAACAATGTAATTGTTTTGTTTTTTCTTATCTCCCTGACCAAAGCCCTTGTTGATCTGATTCCTAATTTAGATGCATGACAACTTCTAACAAGGTCTTCAGCCAAGCCTCTTAAAAAAAAATAGAGCCACTTGTCAGTTGACCCATTATGGATTTGCCTTACCAAACAATCAAATCCAATCAATTCAAATTTCAAGTAAACAAATTAAGGTCTAGTTCTAGACAGGGTTCAAGTATTGATAAAGCAAACATGATGAACCTGACCAGAATTTCGACAACATTTTAAAAAAAAAAATTTCAATCAGATGAAAGGATAAAAATGACATTCATACTGTTTGTATAAAATTCTAATATATGCCAAGCTGTCTAAATAATTACCGAATTCACTTTTTTGTTGTGTGGCTGTGCTTTTTTTTTTTTGCTTTTTTTTTTTAAGCAGGTGGTTCACGTTCAAATTATGCACCAATGCATCAGCATGCCATAATGTTGCAAGTGTGGTTCAGATTCCAAATCCAATGTTGGAGGTAAATCCGACTGTTCCTGAGCCCTTTCATGAGGGAGGTGAGGAAGAAAAAATGTTTTGTGTCTTTGACTTAACCTTTGCTTTTAGATAGTGGCTGGCGTGCAGCTCATCCCTGACAAGGCTGTGACTGAATACAAAATGCAATTAAAGGACACAGTCTTCCTTTACTCCATCCCAGACACTTTCACTTGATGCTTAATCCAAACCCCCAGCTTTAAGAGTCTTATGTGATTTGGGACACACGGCTCCTATTCAAGCCAATTCATCCCGTTCTTTTGTGTTCTTAATCGTTCCTTGGTATTAAGAAGTGTTGGCTGGCCAATCCCCTTACTAACACTCAGCCATGGCGCTTTGTAACAGGTAGGCATCACTCCCTTAGTCGCCCCAAGCACCAGAGCTGCACAGTAGTTCTCTGTTGTCTTTCTCTTGAGAAGAGGCCCTAGTTTGGACTCAGCACATGTCCCGTCACGTGCCGCTAGCGTATCGTCACACTTGAGATGGGACCTTATATGTTGATGTTATTAGATACATTATTATTACAATAATTTTACAGCTTTGTGTGTTTGAGTCAATTACCTGTAGTAAATTATTTCCCCCGTTAGTTATTGAACTATTTACTAATTAATTTTATAAGCTAAGGGTAAACAGGTAAACACACAAGCAGGTAAACAGACAGAAACTTTAAATTTCAGTTAGATCTGTGGTAGGGCGCCAGAATTTGATTGGAGGTACCAGTTCAACCACTTCATCCTAGAGATCAACCAATATTGATATCAAAAGAGCTCACCAATATCTGACTGAAAGCAAGGAATGAACCATCATTGTGTCTCTGATCCATCTATTACTGTGTAGCACTTACACTACCATCTTAGTCAACCAGCCTAATGCATATTAATTTCATATGACATATGTATTTAGCAGTAAATTATATATACTGTAAAGTTTATGTCAACACTTTTGAGGGTGGCCCGATGGCTTAGCACTGTCCCCTTATAGCAAGAAGTCGAAGTTCAATTCCCAGGTTGGTCCAGGGGCTTTCTGTGTGGACTACTCATGTCTGCATGGGTTTACTAAAGTCTTTTTCCACAGTAATATTAATATAGATATTTTAGTCCTATTGTTAGTCAATACAGTTAATACATTAAAAAATATTTAATACATAATTATATGATCTCATAAGACAAATGTTGTTTTATTGATAATTTAGTTTTACATTATCTTTAACTATGTTGTGTGTGCATGTTAAGAATATTACACCAATATGCTGCAAAGCATTCCATCGTTTTTTCCCTTAACATTTTTCTTACTCATTAAGTGTTATCTGCTCTGCAGACATCTCAAGACCATTAAAATGTCCGTTTTTATTTTGTCTGCGTGCTTCTCAACACTGGCCTGATGCAGACAAACAAATGCAAATTACTTTGAAAACTTTACATTATATAACTCAGACTCTTATTTTAGAACTGGTAATGAATTGCTTTTTAAGGGGAGGGGGATCTAATTAATCTAAGTATAGAGGCAGTAGGCCCACTTGGACATTTTTCACTTCTTTCTGTGGCCCAAAAAGAAAGAAAAGAATCAAGCCTCCCCTTTCTGTGCAGAGAAAGACCTGCCTCATTTGACTATTTATGTTAACATTACACCGTGTTTTTCAGCGTGGGTGAAAATAATCAATCACTCTACCTCAGCTATGCCCGGCTTCTGTAGTTGTAAATTGTGTGAAGGAGTAGAATTATATACAGAAATATTTTCTGTTGTTTCAGGCCTACACTTTTTGAGCAGCTCTCCCAAAGCCCGGTGCTAGAGTTGTCAGGTGCTGGACTAACTAGGCAGAACAATAGGGAGAGGAGAAGCAGAAGGCTAGAGATGAATGCTTTGGGTAAATCAGTAATGGAGCTAAAGGGCATACGCCTGTGGGGAATTTGCTGGCTTATAAAAGAGCTTTAAGAGGCCCTCATTCATATGGACCCAAAGAGATTTGAATTGCCCCCTTCACAATCACTTGAAAGGCTGAGCTCAGGGTGTTCCGAAACAAAGTGGAAATCACGCTGCCTTTCAATGCTTCTAATAAGCTTTTAACTATTTTACATTATGGCGTTACCCTCTTCTTCTCCTCTCCACAAGGCATTGTTTGGCTGTGCCGCAGGCCAGTCTTAATGTCTGATTTATACTTTTCTTCATGGTGAAATTAAACCCCAAGCTTTAAAAAAATCTGAAAGAGAAAATAGCAAGCCATATTTTGTAATATTATATAATGTGCATAAATGGTGTTCAATGTTGCCTCCTGCTATAAAAAGTGGGAAATTAAGTAGGAAATCAAACACACACACACACACACACACACACACACACACACACACACACACACACACACACACACACACACACA